>JAQIVZ010000752.1:0-50698 GCA_034700945.1 Arrhopalites spinosus | reverse complement strand
CAAAAGAATGTGCTTTAGTTAACTTTTAGACCTTATTATGTATGCAGTATGTTATGCATATGATTTTGTCCATTTTGACCATTTCATCCATTTTGTCCACTGGATAGAAAATTCTATTTTGTCCGGACAAAATAACAACACTGGAAATTGCAAAAACTGGACTCATGAGGGAAATGTTTGTGATGGTCCATATCGGTGGCGGTTGTTTCAGTGTCGCCGTCATGAACCGTCCAACAAATAAAGTACTCGCCGTTCATGGGAATCCCAATTTGGGCGGGATTGACTTTAACCGCAACGTTTTTCAACATTTTATGCTCCTCAACACAGACTTTGCTTATATGGATGAGCGGCAGTGAGTTGAAGACCGACATTAAATGGACACTAAATTAATAAACATGATTTTATTTTTCACTTAATCTCAATTAACAGGGCCATTACAAAACTCTTACTGGAAATTGAACAAGCCAAAAGAATTTTGTCCACAGAGACGACCACTACAATTGCCATTCAAAATCTTTGGCTTGGACGCAACTTGAGTCAAGTTCTAACCCGCGAACTGTTCGAACATGTTAATCAAAAGTTGTTCCATGAAATTATTTCATCTTTAGAGACTGTCATGGAACAAGCAAAAATAACAAAAGAACAAGTTTACAAAATTCTAATGGTGGGTGGTTCTACTCATATCCCCAAAATTCAAAAAATGTTGTCCACATTTCTTGGCAAAGAACCATTTCAAGTGTCGGCTGGTTTTTACTTAGTGGGCATTATAGGAGGTGCTGTTATTCAGGTATTTAATTATTTCATATCCTTCATATTTGTCTCATTTAATATTAAGTGTGGTTTCCAAAAAGGTGGGGATTATTGGCGGGGACAAGAAAGTTCAAAAGTTGGCACTTGTGGAGCCCATCGAATGTGGCATTGGCATACAAACAAATGACAAGGTGCTTCCCCTCCTAAAGGCCGGATTAGATCGTGAAGAAGGCCTTTCTACCATTTTTAGCACAGCCAGGGAAAACCAACAAAATTTGACTTTCGCTCTTCTTGAACTTAGCGACAATCTTCTTACCTTCAATAGCGACAACATTTTGGATAATTTTACACTTGTTAGCATTCCCCCAGGCAAGGAAGGGGGGCCTCAAATTCAAGTTGACTTCCAAGTGGACACAAGTGGTGTCCCCCAGTTGAATGCTTTTTACTATGCTGGTAAAATTAAGACAAACATTACCATTTCAAGTCGAAATAAATTACCACCCGAAGAAATTCAAAGAATGAGGGACCACTAGAGATCATAATTTTTGGTCTCTTGTGGTTTTTGGTTTGGCGCGTAAACAATTTCAAAAAATTTTTTGATATCAAAAATGAAACCAAAAATCTGTAATTTCTATAACAACTAGCAAAGACAATTAATTATGGTCATTGCCAAATGCATATTATTTGACCAAAATGAAATTAAATTCATTTAAAAAGGTTTCGTGAACAGTCTTTATTTTAAATACATTTTAATAAAATTAATTTAATTCATCAACTTATAAGAATTAATTAAAGTGTTAATTAATTTGTCTAAATAATTTAATAATTTAATTTTAATCCCAACAAATGCAAAATAAACTTCCTGTATTTAACATTTAAATGCTTTTGGGTTTCGGAATAATTGTCGAAGGAAACAAAGAGTCTAAAGTCGTGTCATTAAAACGACTTCTAATTTTTGAACAAAGATAACCAGACACCGAAAAGGCCCTCTCGGACTCCACAGAGGAAGGCTTAATTGTCATTAGCATCTTGTAGCAAGTTTCTAAATAATTTCCTCGTCTGCCAATTTTCTCGAAAAGAGTCATCTCTTGAGCGATAAATCCCAATATATTTTTTTCAGTGACACTGGTGTCATTTACTGGTTCACTAAAACCCTGATATATTTCCTCATCAAGATATTCTTTGTACGTTCTTGAACGTTTGGCGGGAGGTGGAATTATTTCATTTTCTTCAGTTTCCAAAGTTGACCGAGTGTGAGAACGTGAGATCAGTGTGACAATGTGCCTCTTGATTTTGGTGGAAGTGGGAATTTCAAACATGGTTGATATTGAGTCGGTGATATAATTTTGATTGTCGTCGTCACTGTCAAAGTCACTGTCCGTTGGAAAATTTTGACCAGGATTAAACAGTTCATATGCTTCTTCATAGCCCACAGTCGGAGTGTAGTCTTGAAATTCATCAGTAATTCCGCCATCACTCACTTTTTTCATGTACTCATTTTCATAAGTGTTGAATCTGAGGTACCGCAAAACTGAAAAATTTGTTGACCACCTTTGTCGGGGTTCCCAATTTTCGAATTTTAGTCACGACATCTTTTATGGACGTATTATTCATTTTCACATCTTAAAAAATAAATTTAATTATTTAACAAATTAATTTTTTTAAAAATTGACAATTTAATTTTTGTGTACAAAGTCTGACCCTCATTTTCTTCCACTTCAACACCAATGCTAGTCTCGACTTCACAATCGTCATTATCGTTTGGAACTGATGAACAGTCAGTACTGGATTTATTTTTCAGTTTTTTATAAAAAACGTCCGTGACGGCTAACTGTGTACCGTGAGCCAAACTAAACTGATGCTCAACACCAGACTCCCTTGCAATCTTCCTCATGACCTTTGCCCCATCAGTAATTTGACAAATGACATGGGAGTCGAAGTTTATGCCAAATTCCATCAGCTTCTTTTTGACAAGAAATTGTATGGTGACTGCATCTGCTTTTCCAAGTATACGAGCCAAGTCCAGGTTCCAATATTCTGGCTCAGTTGGGGAATTCGGCAAACTTGATTTGACTGGTTCAATGAATACTGAAAAGTCCAAATATCCACGATTGGCACAGCTGGTCCACTCGTCAAATTCAACGCTCAATCGTCTCCCATTGTTGACATCCTCCACCAGATACTAATAAATATAATAAGTCATTTTCATGACTAATTGGTTTTAAATAATTAATTACATTTTTTAGTATGCTTTTAGCTTTGACTTCAAAGTCAATCACGAATTTTTTAATTGTGAGGTCACTTTTTGGAATCTCTGTATCAATTTTTCTTTTGTCCATCCAACTTGAATGCTTTCCCTCATGGCACAACTTTTGGCAAAAATCATGAATGACAGTCCATCAAGGGCAATTAAGCGGGCTAAATGAGCCTGTAACGGGAACTGTGAGGCCAAAAAATTCAGAAGGGATCAATGTACGTGGTTCTTGCAAAAAAAAAATTTATGAATATTGACAAATTAAATTATAATTAATAAAATACGTGATTTGAATTTATTTTACTTTCAACAAATTGGGGAACAATTTTATTGGCCACAGGTCGCTTATCACGTGCCTTGATATGATGGAGTTCTCTTGCATGAGAATGTAGACCGGAAGTGGCCCCATTTGTTCTTTGAATTATTTTTTGGCACAATGTACACTCTGCACGTGGAGGGTTCTTTAATTTCTTAAAAATGTCCCAAATATTGTCCACAAACGAGTAAGTCAAAGGCAGATTTTGATTAGAATTTTCACCACTTGATGTCAGGCTTCCCCCCATGTTAATTAATAATTAAATTAATTATTTAATTCTGTCTTAATAATTACAAAAATGAATTAATCGTGGTCAAATTCATGGGCGTAATGTATGGGAATGTTGTGGCTAAAATTTTTGGTTCATTTTTTGATATCGAAAATTTTTCGGTTTCCATTTCAACAAATTTCAAACAAAAATTTTTGGGTGACTTTTGTTTCCAGTGAAACCAAATTATGATTTCTAGGGACCACATTCAAAAGTTTCCTACTTTTCAGCCAACAAAGGAATCAGACTAAATTTAATTGTTCATTTTTTATAGAGAAAGAAATTAAAGATGGCCTTTACAATTAGTTCTGAAAGTAGATCATACTTGGATAATTACATTTTGAATTTTTGAAGTATTAATTTAATTTAATTTACTACAAAATATGTACAATGTGGATCATTTAGAGAGTACAAGGGGGCTTTAATGATGAAATTACAGTTCCATTTAAGTTTTAAACAAACTATAAATTAAATTTAGTGAACGTCTCCAAAAAAGACAAATAAAAGCGCTAGTTTCCTTCAATGAGCGCCATACTGTAACACAAAAGTTAATTGTGGAAAACCAAAAAAATTTGAAATTATTGATTGTGTCCCATTTCTTCGAATATTCCAAACAAAAATAAATGGCAGCCGCTCCCATACCAAACCCAAGAGCTTGAAACATCAAAAGAATGTCCAAGTCAGACATGGCCAATCTTTTGTTGGTGAAAGTGCTGTAAAATTCCTCCATTTCCTCCATTCGACTCTCCTCCTCTGAGATGGACTCATTCGGTGGACATCGAATCCTCTGCCATTTTACCCAAAAAGAATAAAAGCCACCGGAAAGGACAATCTTCAATCTCCGGGTCACAAGATCCGGGTGAAACTTTTCAAGGTCAGAAGTGAGACTGAAAAAGAGGAGGCGATTATGATCAAAAAATGCATACATTGGTTGATCCCGATTGTGGGTAAATTTGAGAGAGTGGTGGGTCTTCATGTGACCCTTGAAAATTTTCCAGTAGAAATTAAAGTGCTCTTCTCCCACCAGAAACATTTTTGAGGGCCCCATTAATGTTTTGGTGATGAGGTGAGTTAATTGGGAAGGACAGGTGAGTGTGATGGTTGCCTTAACAAATTCAAAGAGCTGAGATTTGTACCAGAAATCGTTTTGTTGAAATACATCGAAGAATTTGCATTCCGAAAATTGGGCTCTCTTGGAATAAGTACTGTACAAGCAACTCAAATAAAAATTATTGGCCTCAATTTGACCTCTATGGATTTCATTTACGATATTCCCGGACCCACTTTTAATTACAGAATCAAGTCTCGCTAAATATTTTGGTTTACTTTCCATCCACTGGGAGCATCCCTCGTCATTTAGCGGAAAATAAATCAAAAAGTTTACAATTTGAAGATTTTCCCAATCTCGAATAAACGGAAATGGATTTGTGACTTCAAGATTGATCACGGCCTTGTACAAACTTGTCAACCAAAAGGCCGCGAGGAGCCATGCGCCCATGAACAATTTCCAAAATGTTTTTTGCCCCTGTGAATTTCTCATACCCGTAGGGACAATCCGGTCACTCTGCTCCACGAGGAAACTCAGGAGCCACAAGATGGTCAATGGCACAAATTCTACTAGTTGACTCACACATTTTCCAACGTTTTGCCAAAATACTGCCGTCATGAGTGCAATGACTATCGCTAGGATGGCTAGAAGGACCCACCATGTGTCCATTTGAAATGGAGTGAAGTAAATTTCGAAACTTGACCTCAATTGACGAACTCCATCTGACGTTATGAATCTGTACGATGGTTTTTGTCCACACACAAAAATATTTGGCAGTGTACCTCCCCATGTAATCAATGCTGTCATAGATGGAGGACTTATGTGGAGACGACCAGGGGTGTTTTTAATATCGGAGATGACACGTGACTTTGTTGAGTTGAATGCCTCAAACAGAAATTGTATGGTGGTGTCCTCTGCCTTGTCAATTAAGATTGGCCTTTTATAATTGCCGTTTGTATTACACTCGTGTCCTGTACTTTTTTGACCCGTAGATTTCCAAACTACATTTTGACCTCCATCGAACATGACGTTCCCTCCATCTTTAATTTGTTTGACACACCCACTAAGAACATTAAAAGTATCTTGAACCAAGCAGCGACAAGTGAATGAATAGAGCATGAATGGTCCAAAAGTGTACCTTCCTTTCTTGACACTGAATTCTGTTACGGAATTTGAGTTAAATGGATTACAATACCAGCAAATTAAGGAGCCCTCGGTGGTCCAAATGGTCGACATGGCTTCTACTCGAAATCTGAAGATGAGAACCGGAGTTTGAAAATCGTTGTGAAGGTCATGAATTGCGAGGGCCGTACTTGGAATAACTTGAGCAAGGTCATCCTTCGTCAACACAATCATGAATAGAGGGAGCCAGTCAAGATGTTCGTCGACGGTCACCCTGAAAGTAATCAATTTGGGGACCATGCGCTGAGTTAGTTCTGTATTGAAATTCATTTCAGAATGGAGAAGAAGAATGCCATAGCAGTTGGTCCATTTTGTGTCCAATTGGGGTGACCTGGTGATGAGGGAACCTTCTTGAATTCGGTATCCCGTGTGACTGTAGATTGTCGTGGAAACTCCCCATTTTGTGTAGTCGAAGTGGTGGTCTGTCGAAAATTCTGCTAGACGAAGCAAACAATCTTTCAATTCCAGAAAATAATTTAAATCAAGGAAAATTGGGGAATCGTTTTTTATATGTATTGCAGGCATTTTGTTGGCAATAATTGGAGAAAGAAAGTAAACAAAAATTAAAATAATCATCATTTTGGACAATTATATCATTCGGCGATTACTTTATCTGAATTGTAAAAATTATTTTCAACTGATGACTGTCTTTGAAACAAAAAGAAAAGTCTCAAAATTATTTTAAAATGTACGTTTCAAGTCAAATTAAAAATTCAAGTTATGGGATCTGAGCCCTGCCCATAAGGGCGATGTTTTGACTTAAAGGACTTGAAATCAAATAGAAAAGTACTTTTGGTTAATGGCCTTAGTCATGGGAGTTTCTTACTTTTGTATAAAGCGTTCCGTGTTTTCATAACGTACACGATTTGATTGACGGGTTGGACGCCATTTTGATCAACAAATGGGATCGACCATCTTGAAAAAAAAAGGATTTATGGGGAGGGTGCAAATTTTGTCCATTCATTCACAAATTAATAAAAATCCAACGCTAATGATCGTGAAGCAACTTAATTAATTTTAGGATTCACAATAAATGTGAGATTTTATTTTATTTTGAGCCCCAAGTATATTCACCCATGTACCTATTTTATTGTCACATAAAAGTTAGGCGCTTTTTGTAAAGAATATACACAAAAAATCATCGAAAAGTAACCAGCAAACGGCCAAGATTAAAAGTGACAAAAATAATAAAACTTGGGGTGGACATTCCATTCAATTTTTGAAAATGGCTCACTTTAATTGCAATTGCCGACACTGACTTGACTCCCTTCTTAATTACACAAGCCTCCGCTTCACCTGGCAAACTTTTGGAGATGGCCAATAATTTATTTTTACACTTGACAAAGTTTTGAGGTATTTTAAAAGCAACATCGTAGAGGACTGCAAAAATGATGATTGAGTCGATGGCCACCAGGGCGGACAAGCTGGCTAGTAGCGGATGGTCCGTTGGGTAGCGAATGGTGAAAAAACTACCACCAACTGCCAATAAACTAGCCACCGTCTTTATTGACCACACCACTTGAGCGTTTGATTGGTTAAAAAAGTGGACAAAAAGTTGAAGTTCCCGCAATTTCTTGAATCTTTCTACCAAATCCTCTACTTCTGTCTCCACCCTTAAACACAATTAACTAGTTAAATAATTTATATTTAATTATTTAATAGATTACATACTTTGAGCTGGTCACTTTTTGAACTTGTTGAAAAGTGACGGTACATTTTTGAAAGAATAGAAGCTGGCAGCCAATGAAAAAATGGAGGGAGGCCGAAAAGATAAAGATGGTGGACATGACGCCCAGGGTCAAGAAAAAGAATTTTGTGGTTTGGTACTCCCAAGGTAAAAGAACCATGATGAAGGAATAGTCGTAGAGGAAGAAAAAAATGAGGGATAGTGACACAGAGTAGACCATAGAGGGCAGAGAAATCACCAAAAGTTCTTGCGGCGAGTACGACCGAAATGGCCTCGGTTTGGGGTCTGTACAAAAACAAATGAATTTAATTTTAATTTTGAATTTCGCTCCAAAAGCTGTAACTCACCATCGACATCATGAAAAAATTCATTGAAAATGGTTACAAAGGTGTGGGAATGAAGACCAAAATATTGATAATTCCAAAAAATATGGCCCACCCCCAACAACACTAAAAATCCATGCACTCCAAAATGTCGAATCTCGCACTCACACCTAACCACCAAACACTCCAATTGTACAAAAGCCAACACTAGAGTCTGTCCCAAGACCGCCAGTAGAAAAAAAATCCAAATGAGACGCCGCCAAAATGATTTTTGCCGCGTTATATTGGCCCCTCCTTTCGTCATCATTTGCAAAGGAAAGAAATTTAAAAATAATTCAGTTTGCAGGACAATTAAATTATACCGATAATTTTGTTTTGTTAACATTTTTACAAAGATCAAGATCCCGTCAGTGTGGTGTCCCTTACAATGGAACTACTTCAGTGGTATAACGCCAAATGACTAGAGACATACACCAATCGAGAGTTAATTTTGAATGGAACACTCTTTAATTGGTCATTTACCCAAATGGCGGAGTCGTTTAGAGGTTAGAGAACACGTAAAATGTCGTGTGGAGAAAAGAACATGTCTAAGATGAAACGATGTTATTAAAAATGTTTTTCTGGAACAAAGCAACAATTTTTTGTCAACATTTAATTCCCCCAACTGTCATAATTATTCCTTTTGAATTCCAAATAACAAAATTTAATTGTGGATCATTAAATTTCAATTCTAAATTCCAACCGTCTACAAAATTATTGTGGGGATATTTCTAATTGTCCATTTTTGATTGTTTTCTTGTTTTAAACATCAAAATAGTATTTTCAAAATAATTCCATTTTTTTCATGTCTGCTGTCTCTCCCTTGTCACCCATTTAATTGCCGCCTTTTTTTCAAAAATGAAACTCATCATTCTCCCCATATTGTTCCATATTCAATTTAGTGACAGGACTTTAATTCTCAACTGAATGGCAATCTGGTCCATTTTATTTACCAGTGTTTATTTTATTCAAAATATTAACTTTTGTCAAAATTAAATAAAAAAAATTTGAATTTACTCCATGCAGTTCACATTTACGCCAAATAAATATAAAAGGCGATGAAAGTGGAATAATTATTGTGGAATTTAATAAAATATTTTTGTTTTGATAAAAAATGTACACAAAATGTTAATGTGATAGAAGAAATGACAAAAAAATGGTTTTTATGATTTTACAGGTGCTTTTGTAGTGAAAAAGAATGTTTATAACCTGGAAAATATTTGGCTCAAGAAATGAATTAATTTCAGGGATAACTGACAGTGAATGACAATTAAAAAGTAAATTAAATGAATAACTAAAATAAAAATTGAAATGGCTCCTCTTTTCATTGATTTTATTTTATATTAAATTCTCTCTCAGGAAAGGTTTCACGTTTCACATATTTTTTCCCCGGTTCGGTTTTATTCAATTTGTGATTTTTTGTATGCTCAAAAGTGAACGGGTGTCAAGTTTCTTCAGAAATAGTTTTTGAATTTAAATAATGACTTTCATTGTTTTACCACCAAGAAGTTTCAAATTAATTGGTTAACATGATGGTACATTTTTAGATTAAAAGCAAGACATTTCACAAAATTTCGAATCCCAAACGGATCGTTTTCTGGTGAGAATGGGACCCAATTGGAAAGCGACAAATAATATATTTAGCACAGGAAAGGAAAAGTACCTAAAGGCTGGCTTTTTAGGATGATTAAATGGCCGTTAAAGAGTTGACGTTAATTAAAGCGATTGATGGTCTGTTTATTTAACTTTTTTAGAAAGCAGAGTTTCCTTTGTAAATTTTCTGTGTGCCTTCTCTGTGGGTCCCATTACGTATTGGTGCTATTGAGAATGTCCTTTGAATGACAGAAATGAGTTGATTTACGTTATGTTGGCTCTCACTCAAGCACTACCTAATGCGCGTCATGAATGACGTCAACATGATAAAAATATTTAATTGTCGTTTTATAAACTTCATTGAGGTTGTTACATGACAATGGGTTTGTCAATATGGAAGCTCCATTAATTAAATTAATCTTCATTCAAAAACATGTGGCCTTGTGTCATTTAACTGAATTAGCATATCAAATATCTCTAGCAGTTGCCCTTTTAATGTCATCAACATGAATTTAACTTTCATGTTCCTAACAACGATAACCATTTTTAATTGGCATTTAACTGAACCTGAAGAGGCCCTTGAAATTCAGGAAATGCCTTTTCTTTGAGCCCCATTTTGTTTACTATGGCGGTATTTCCAGAATTATTTGTGCGCATTTTCTTCCTCCAATGCTACGTCCTTGGTTTCTTAGCTCCATTCACAACTCCCTCTGTCGTTTCGCAAGAGTCAAATGGTCCCCTTCTCGAAACACGAATCGGACGACCAGTACTCATCAACAGTGACGTCACCAATCTGAAAACGTTGCGGCTTGTCCAAGTGGTAAAAAAGTTAACTACTTAATTACTTTAACATGAAATCTTTATAAAGATTATGACTTTTAGTTTAGATTTATAGACATGGCAACCGTTCCCCCATCGTTCAGTTTCCAAAAGATCCCAACTTCAACGAGAGTCTCTGGCCTGATGGGTTCAGTGCTCTTACAAAGGCAGTTTGATATTTAAATCAAAATTATAAAAATGGCGCCAGGTTTGAAATATACTTCGATTTTTGTAGGAGGGAAAAATGTTGCAGTACCAGTTGGGACAATATTTACGCCGCCGCTACGATGGATTTCTAAATGGAGCATATTCACCAAGTGAAATTTATGTTCAGAGTTCGGACGCAGATCGCGCAATTATGAGCGCCATTTGTAACCTTGCTGGTCTTTACCCCGCTAGAAATGAAGATTCAAAAACTCTGGGCATTCCTTGGCAACCAATTCCTGTTCATACGATTCCAGAAGTCCTTGACAATGTACGAATTTCTGGAATTTTTAAAAATTTAAACTGATAAATTTTTTTTTAGTTTTTACAATTTAAAGCCTCCTGCCCACGATTCGGAGAACTAAAATACGAATACATCCGCCACTCTCCGTTTGCGCGGAGTGTCAATGAAGCTCACAAGGATTTGTATGCCTACCTCAGTGAGAATTCGGGACTCAACGTTACAGATTTTGAAGTTGTCAGTGACCTCTATGACACCCTCAAAATACAGGCGGACAACAATTTGACTTTACCAAACTGGACCAAAAATATTTTCCCACAAAAGATGGCCTACCTTTCAACACTTCCATTTGACATGAGAGTTCAAGTGCCTACCAAAGAGGCTCAACTGGTTAAGTGTGGTCCATTTCTTAAAAAATTGATGAACAACATGAAAAATAGAAGTAAACTGTCAAAAGGCGGGAAACTTTATGAGGCGGGAAGTTCAAAAATGTACATGTTTGCCGGGCATGACAGTACCATCTCTATTTTGCTAGGAACTCTGGGAGTTTTTGATGTACAATTTCCCTCTTTTGGAAGTACCGCTTTGTTGGAACTTCACGAACTCCCCCTAGCGTCCTCCAACAGCCCAGCTTTAGAGAATCGTGAAGGACCCAACAATGAGACTGATTTTTATGTCAAGGTAAACGTGAATTTTTTTTCATAATTTTGAAACGTTAAAATTTAAAATCACTTTTTTAGGTGTTTTTTCGAAATGAAACAACTGTACCACCCTACGAATTAATTATACCCAATTGTGAGGATCCGTGTAAGCTCAAAATTTTTGAGAAATTGTTTGCCAGTGTGACCAAAGATGGAGCTGACTGGCAGGAAGGTTGTAAAGAAACTAGTGCCGCAATTAAAATGTGAAATTAACAAGCGTCGCTTCACTCCACTTTCCCGCAGGGCACTAACGAGAAGCCACAGTCGAGGGTCAAAAGTCAAAATAAAATTATAAAACTTGGCATACTCTTAGATTGGGCCTCCCTGATGACGAAATGGCCGGTCATTCCGTCCAATGCATTGGATGATGATTGACGATGTGAATCTAAATATTGCCCTCATTTACCGTAAGGAAAATGACACTTTGACTAGGGCTTTCTCCGAATCCAGAAGTCAATCCAATCCCTTTGGTCAATGCATTGGACGGAATGACCGGCCATTTCGTTATCAGGGAGGCCCAATCTATGAGCATACCAAGCTTCATAATTTTTGGTTGACCCTCGACTGCGGCTTCTTCCCCTAAGTGGGTTATTAGTGACCTCGCTCAATGAACGACGCTCACGGTATCATGTGACCAAAGAGTCTTTGTATTTTGATCTCGAGTTGGTAGTACATAGCAGTTTGGGAGGAGAAAAAAAAATTTTTTTTCTCTAATTTCTATAATTATTGTAGAGGGGAATTTGATTTAATTAATTTAACAAAAATAATTATGTAATATTAGTTATCATGTGTTGTTGTTGGTTAAAATTAATTAACTAAGAAATTTAAAAATGTACATACGGTGATTTTTGGGTGAGGATTTTAGGCGGTATAGGAATTTTTTCCATGTTAACTAAAATTGAAATTACAATTTAACTATGCATTTTTAACCAATAATGTCAGAGTACGAAGTGTTCGCAAATTTCCGAGGGTTCTAGCAATGTGCAATACATTCTAGTAAACTTTGTCGTTCAGATGCTAGAAGATCAGAACCAAAGTGGGAATTTTTGAACCCCTCTCCCCTATAAGAAAGAGTCTTTTTAATAAAATGCAAAAAAAAACAATTTAGTCAGCCTCTAATTTGGCTGTAGATTTTTTTAAATTGTGACATCAATTATTTTAATCTCGTTTAAAAATTAATTTCCATAATCTAACAAGAATAAAACTGAAACAATTCCACAAAATTTCAAAAATAAAAGCCGCAGTTGACACGGTTAAAGCAAAAATAGTAAAATTAAAAATTAAATAAATATTGGAATTAGTCATTGAAATAGTTTTGAAATCTCCCACCACTTCTTCTAAATCCTGCCCTTGCTGAATACTGCCAGAAACATGAATAGCATGCCATTTTTCCCAAAACCAAAATATTCCGGAATGAAGTAAAGTCCACATTCTTGACGGGACCACGTCGATTAAATTGTCATGATAATTTACATCAAATCGGAAAAAGTAGACTTGTTGTTTCCTCAAAAAATTATCTTCAATTTTTAAATTATTTGCAAACTTGTAACTTTCTTGTTTGTCCATGGCTCTCTTGAAAAATTGCCAAAAATAATGCAAATCATTTTCGACCATCACAACAACCTTTTTTGGCCGCCACAATTTCTTTTCTATAGATCGTTCAATTTTGGCTCCACAAATTAATTTCGTTCTGTTCAAAATTTTCATTTTAGTATACAACAATTTGCAAGTTTTAAATGTGGAACAGTTCGACCATTTAAATGCTGTAGAAATTGATCTACAAATTTGTTCGCAATAGAAATGTTCCATGGGTAAAATTTCGGCCATTTGTTGGTAAAATTTTGTGGCTGTCAAATGAGCGCCGTTGACGGAGAGTCCAAAAGCTTTGAGAACATCGTCTTCATTGTAAACATCAGAAGGGCAATTGACCGCTCTTTCCACCAAATAAATTGAGAATTTATTTTGATGTGAAATAAGGTCGCTCATGTTTCTCCACTTTGTTTCAAATTGACCGCTCACTGTATAATCAGCTTTTATTATGCCTTTGTAAATATTTGCTAATATGAAAGAAACGAGTAACCAAGAAGACAGAATCCAGCGACAAAATTGGCGCCGCTCTCCCTCTTGTTTTTCTGCGTCGCATTGATCGATAAATATTCTCAGAATTTGAATTGGGACTACAATAAACGTCAAATGTATACGGCGACATTTTGAATTTTGAATTTCCAACATGAAAATGACAACTGAAGTAAGAGCGATCAAAAAGAGAGTGAAACCCCACACAATTTTTGAAAATGGTGCCAAATAAATTGTAAAGGAATTTGTGTCTTCAAGTATACCATCTGCTGTGACAAATTTGAAGGAGTCAGTGTGACCTGTTGGAAAAAACAAAAGTTTGCCACTCAAACCCAAAACGCCGCCATTAATATCCAAATTGGAGACATGAAAAATGCTGTCACTGTGCGTTCTCTGATTAGTGTGCGCACTTTGGTTGAATGGCCCAATCAAAAATGCCGCCACAGAATGATGGAGGCTCGATGGCTGCTTCCGCTTAAAGGGAGACATTTCACTGTAAGGCAAGTCTACAAAATTAGAGGAAATTCGTCTCGTCCGATAAAATCCTTGGAGAGGAAGGCCAAATTCATTGGTAGCAGTCCACATGGGGTCATCGTGCAGTTGACTTTTGACCTCAAAATGAAGTTGCAAAAGTTGTCTCGTCATAATGAAACAAGAATAGAAAGGATTAATTTTACATTTAAATGAATTAAATTGAGCCACAAGAGAGTCCTGGCAATCAGGACAGACATGAAATCCCTCAATATTTTCGCCACAAATGGCGCTCAACCAATAAACAGGTCCGTCTAATGTGAAATAGTTGAGGATGCGGTCTTTTCTGGCGAATTTCGCGGGCACAAATTTGGTAGAAATAATTAGGACAATTTGCGCTGGTATGGATCTCGAAGAGATTGGATGGTGAAGATGCGGTCGACCTCTGTACATGAATTCCTTTTCGGCTACTCCGAGGTCATAGAGGTCATCAAAGTCTTGGGGTGGGAGGAGAAGGAGGAGGGCGTAACATTTGATGTACTTTAGTTGAATGAGGCTGCTCGCATTTTGAGGGAGATCTTCAAACATTGTCGTGTAATGCGGCTCTTTCAAAATCACCCGCGACGTTTCGATGTGGGCGTAGTTGAACTTTGGCGACAATTGGAGAAGAAAAATGAAACAACTTTTGAGATCGGAAAAAATGGAATTTAAATCAATTAAATTTGGTGGATTGAATAGAGTTAAATTTTCTCCATAGATGGCGACAACAGTCAACGTGATGATGTATACTCCGACCAATTGTTTGATCATTGTATGAGACAATTAATTTGTACAAAAAGCTGTTGCAAATTATTTTACGCAAATGTGGCTTAAAAGGAGGAGAACTTTTAAAAAGTCGAGATAAAACAATATTTATTTAATAATTTTCTTGTTGGGACAAGAAATTGAGGGAGAAAACGAAATGATTGTTCAAACACACTTTGCAATTGTAATCGAAAATAATAAATTATTTACACCATGGGCCATAGTACATTACAACACTGTCTACTGGATTTTAGTCCATGTCAAACTGTTAAATAGTGTCAATCATTCAACGACACTTTGGTCTTTTTGTGTCTGGTCCGTTTTTCAATTTAAATTATTCTCGAGTAAAAGGTGACTGCTAGACTCCTCGAAAGAAACTCAAAACCGTAATTTAAGTTTTTTGTCAAGACGATGTAGTCCTTGTAGATGACACTTTTTAGAGTCCAAAATCAAAACAATTTATTTACTCCTTCCTATTATTTGCCGCCATCGGAGGGATTTTTGGAGCGTTTGTTGAGGTTTCACCAGTAAATGATTCCATTAGGGTACAAGAAAATATAAAGCTACATATTTTCCAAAATAAATTGTAAATGAATACCTTTGTCCATGTATTTATTCATACTTGAAATGAACAACAAAACGAGCTTGGTAATTGATTTAATTGTGCAATCGGAAATTAGTTTAAATGTAAAAAAAATTATTTTCGCCTCAATTCATGATTAATTTCCACAATCTTGATTATTCCTTCAGGGCTGGTAAATCCTGCATAGAAAAATATTGGTCATGTCTTGGCCCATTCAACTGTTCTGCACTGCAGTCAACTTTTCTGGCGCACTCTCAACAATGAACATTTTTTTGGAAAAAATTGTCTCATCAAAATTAGACTGATGTTTTCCAACGGGTAAAAGAATTTGGAAATGTTTCATGGCATCACAACAACTTTCTACACTGAAGTCGACAATTTACCAGCCAGCAAAAAAAATTCTGTCTACATTCACCCTCCCCATAAAATTCGAAATTTAAAAAAATGTCAGCGAAAGGTCAAATTGCGATCGTGACAGGAGGTCACAAAGGAATTGGGAAGGAAATTGTTCGTGGCCTTTTGGCTAAAAGAGCCAAAGTGTACATTGCCACCCGAAACCCGTCAAAATGTAGTGAGGTTAAATTCCCAATTAAAATATTAATTGAGTTAACAATAAATAAAGTAATAATTTAATTTAAAAGGCTAAAGATGAGCTGATGGCAGACAACCCAGACGCCCAAGTATTTTACTATAAATGTGACATGGGAGACTTTGAATCCATCTCCAGATTTGTCAAATGGTTCGTCTGGGAAGAAAAAAAGTTGCACATTTTGGTCAACAATTCGGAGGTCGTCTGGGGTCCTCGTAGAAACACCAAACATGGCATCGAACTTCAATTGGGCGTAATTTATTCCCATTTTATTACAAAAATAGCGCCATTTTTGAAACTAACATTAAATTGCAGATAAATCACGTGGGTCACTTTTTCATGACAAATCTCCTCATGGAT
Source organism: Arrhopalites spinosus (assembly GCA_034700945.1). Lineage (NCBI taxonomy): Eukaryota > Metazoa > Arthropoda > Collembola > Symphypleona > Arrhopalitidae > Arrhopalites > Arrhopalites spinosus. Next base: position 34,390 of record JAQIVZ010000752.1, on the reverse strand, counting down.
CATCTCAAAGCAACTGATAATCGTGTCAAGGTCAGCTAACAAAACTCATTTAATTATAATTAAAATCAACTTTATCATCTTTACGCAGACATGCAAGTCAACCAAAGTGATTGCCCTGACGAATGTGGCGCACATAATTGGCAAGATTCATTTTGATGACTTGAACTGGGAAAAGTCCTACAGTTCCACGAGGGCCTACGCTCAAAGTAAATTGGCCAACATTCTTTGGGCACGTGATCTAGCCCAACGATTGGATGGTAAGTTGGATCAATCATGCGGAGGGAAAATTTAAAATTTAATTTTGATGCTACAAGGGACGGGGATAGTAGTCAATGCTGTGAATCCGGGGATAGTCGCCATTGCATTGAGTCAAGAAAGGGGTTGGAAAGGTTACAAAACTCCCGCTGAAGGGGCCATCCTTCCCCTCAAATTGGCCCTGGATGATGAATACGCCCTCGAAACGGGTCAGCTATTTGGGTACCTGAATATAAAACTAATTACAATTACACAGGTAATTAATTAAATTGATGCTGGACAGGGACCACAACAAAGATTTGACGTTGATTCAGGAGAGAGCCTCCAGGGACATGAAAGTGGCGGCAAGATTATGGACCGCCACAGAAAAATTGATTCAGTCTCACCAAGAATATATCCCCGTCCCTGTTGTCGTGGTCCCTAAACCGGAAGTGGAGGGAGAGGCCTCTAAACCCAAAGCCTTTGACGTTGAAGTGAGACTACATTTTTATCCTTTTAAATGAAAATAATGACCACCATCTTGTTAAATGTTGAAGATGCTCAAGGATCCTCAATCCTTGGTAGGATGGATCTCAACTCAGAAACCAGATGGCGTCCCCGCTGTTGTCCCATAAAAACCTGAAATGGCTCAATCTTCTGTTCGTTATAAAAACCAATGAACTCAATTTATGAAATTATCCAAAATATTAGAAAAATAGTCTAAAGTTTTATTGTTTAACAAATTCTACCAGTTACAAACTTTAATTAAGTGTTCAGTTAATGTTAATTCAGTAAAGTTGTTTTGAGTTACTCAACTTGTTTTTTATTGATGGACTTTGTAACCCACCAAAACATGACAAAAGACCCGCCAGCCAGGGCAATACTAAAAAAATTGACATGGCACAAAATGGTGGGGTTAAACTCGATGGCTTTTCCAATTATCAAGGGGAAGACCGCCGCTACTACGCCACCGCAAGTGGTAATCATGGCGGCAATTGTGTCCGTTATGGTCAAAAACTGTTGAACAAAAGCCACCCCACTCCCATAAACAGTCGACATGCCCGCCCCCAAAGCGATTCCAGCAATCCACAACATTAACTTTGAATGTGGTGCAAAAATCAGTAGCACAACGTTCCCACTCAACATCAAAATAAAATTGCCACATAAAATTATGTGGGACGGTACTTTCAATACTATGACTGTCCCAATTGCGCGCCCAATACAAAAGGCTACAGTCAAGCCAAACAGAATTTGTGCGCCCTCTGCTTTGGTAAGACTCATGTCTGAATAGACGGCAAAAGTTGGGAGGAATTGCATCGTCGTGAATTCCATCCCCACGTACGGCCCCAATGCGCAACACGCTAATGCTAGAAGACCCACTGTTTGCAATTTGGTCGTTTTTTTAACTTCCCCACCTTTTTCTACATTTTCTACATTTTTCAAATCTACCTTGTGGGTTTCGGTACAACATTTAAGTTTGAGGAAAATAATTATGTGAACTAAAACCCCCAAGGCTAACAAACCACCGACTATCGTGAACGGGAGGGTTAATTTAAATTCCGAATTTTCCACCAGAGGATTTCCAGTCGAATTGGAAAGGTGAGTGACCTCATCTGTCAAAAATGGCGCCAAAAGGAGGGGTGGAAGAGCAGTTCCGAGGGAGTACGTAAATCTCTGGCCAAAAATAAATGGCGCCGCCTCCCCTTTCCAGATTTCAATGACCTTGACAATTTATTAAAAATAAATTAATCTGAATTATTTAATTAATTTACAATTTACCCAAGCCGTCTGTGCTGTGTCATAACCCCCTGCGCCAAATCCCAAGATGGCGCTGAGTACAAAAAAGAGGAGGAGGCTACTGGCATGGGGCATAATGAGGAGGGATGAGGCCATTGAAAAAAGGATGCAAATTACAATGGCTTGTCGATTGCCAAATTTGTATAAAATTCCACCTGTACAAATTAATTTGATTACAATTTGAGAAAATTGATTGTAGTTATTTTTCTGCAAAGTATTTGCAACTCACAAATGAGGGCGCCACTCAAGTAGGAGGCGGTGAGGATAGTGAAGGCAATGGTGATTTCTTCGAGTTGGACATTAAATTTATTTTTAAAGTCAATTATACTCGGTGACAAAACATTAAATGACACTCCCTACAAATAATTTAATTATAATTAATTAATTGGGCCCCCATAATAATTTTAGCAAATTAATTTGACGGTAAACTTTTAACTTACAAAAGTGAAAGTAGAATAAAAAATGGCAAAAGTGGTCAAATATTTTTGAACCCGGGATAATGTGGCGGGTGTTTTGACAGTTTCGGCCATGCCATTTTTTTCTTCGTTCATGATTAACTATTTAACTACAGTTAACTAAATTGAGTTATATTTTAAGGCCTATGTAATATAAAATTAAGTTTTAATTTCCCTTGTCGACATTTCTGGCGCATTTTGACAAGAAGGTAAATGAGACAAATAAATTCTCGACATCATTCCAAAATGACAGCTTTCACCCAGAAACATTTTTGGCATGTCTTTTTTGCATTTTGGAATAAATTTTCTTTAATTTTGACCACACACAAGTTTTAAAATGTTTGGCAAGCTCAAGGCTTTTTTTATATAGAAATAAAATAGTTTATATTAAATATGAAATAAAATAGTGACGTAAAGACAATTCCAGAATTGTAATTAATTCAGGGTGACTAATTTTTAAAGTTGCCTTGATGGATTTACTCTTGAAAAATTAATTTTAGCTTTGAATTTATGGCCCATAAAATAATTAATCTTCCCATCTCCTTGTAGTACTCTAAAAACTCCCGGGTAGTTTTTTGTGTAGCTTTTATTTTCAATAATAATTCTCCCTCATAAAACAATGCAATGGCAATAACCCAATTGTTTTGGTTTGACATTAAAGGTCATCCAAGGTCACTTTCCATTTTGTGATTGGATTTTATTTTTGTATCCTTCATCTATTTTTACTGGTCCTGTATAAAAAGGGACGTTCAGTTGTCTCCTCCGGTAGTCGTCTGTGAATTTTTGAGCGGGAAGTGTGACTTTTAAAATTGAAGTTAAAAATAAAAGTGAACTAAATAAGTCTAGTTAAAATTTTGTAAATAGTTGCAAGTAAGATGAGTACCCATTCAATAAATTTGTATTCATATTCGGTTGGTTTTGATGGAGAAAAGGACGTTTATGGCTACAAGGACGTGATGGTGCAACCGCAATTGTATAAAAATGAGCGACTTTTACAAGCTCAAAACGAAAATCATCATAATCGCGCCCTCGCCTACAAACAATTTTGTCGACGAAAACGACGAAATGTCACCAAAAATTCTAGTAAAAATATCGAGGAACCGGTATGCAATTGTACTTGTACCGAGTGTGGTTGTAAAGGTCACGTGGATTGGTTTTCATTGGCCAGAGAAAAACAAAGTCAACTTACCTTGGGACATGGGATCCCACAAGAGTCCAATCATTTCAATGGCGAATTATTCAAAAAACCATTGTATTCAAGAAAACAAGTTCAATTTTGTTAATTATTTAATTGTATTTATGTCAGACTGAATCATTAAACGTATTTTCAATTACAAAAAATATTTTGAGCACCATGTCAATCATTTTTATTTGGGCATGAATGAAAAGGTCAGACTTTGCCGCCAACTCATTTTCAAATTAATTGATAAACTAAAAGAATTTGGTGAAAAATTCTCATGTCCCGCCATTTTTATATTTCTCATGGAACCATAATTAAATGATAGTTGGAAATCAAAAATTCAAGTTGGTTTCCGCCAAATTTATCCACATTCGGACCAATTTTCGTGGCGAGGTTTTATACAAATTTCAATATTTTTTACCCCTCTGCTGTCCACTAAAATTTAGAAAGGAATGGAATGGGAAGGGGTGGTCATGTCAAGTGGAGATGAATAATTCAAGATGGTCATTGAATTTTAATGGTCCATTTATTTTCCCCAGTCCATGGACCTATGCTGACATGCGTAATGACTCTACTTAAAAATTAAATTCCCGGATATCAGCAGTTTAAATATTTAATTGTCCATTAAAACCATCATTAAAACATTGCTAACTATGATTATAGTCAACAAGTAGGGCAATTTTCCTATCTGTGATCAAATTCGACAATTTTTGATCAAAAGTAAGTAATTCTATGAGTATGGCCTATGGGTCATCAAAAGAATGAAAAAAGTTAGTTAAGTAGCAACACACATACACGAGCCTTTTTAGAAAACTTTGTTGAAAACAAAGAAAATTTCTAACTGTGATTTTAATACGCCAAACCGCGATTCTCGCCATTTTCAAAGTTTTTTGTTTTTTTTTTGCAAGTTGCAACCATCAAGCATGCAAAAACGGGTGGAAGATTCATTCAACTAAGGTCTTTTTTTGTCTAAAATTGATAAAAATGAGAAACAAAAAGTTAAAATGATTGTTTCATGTCTAAAAATTAACTTTATAACTTTTCAAAATAATAAAAAAGTTCCGTAAACTCGGTGCGGAAGGGTTCATTGAACCAAAGTGCTGTTCTCAAGTAGGCTAAAATTCCAAAACGACCATTATTCTTCATCAAAAGGTAAGATTGTTGTCCATCGATTTTGTCCATCAAATAATATAATTAAATTATAAAATTAAAAAATGTGGCCAATTAAATATCTTACAAAATAATGCGGTTTTTAAAGGGTCCGAATTTCCAACTTGGAAAGGAGGATACATTTCAAAATTTTGGAATTATTCGTTCTTTCCAAGTTATTTAAGCATGAAATTCATACTTGCTCTGTGATCAAGCATTTTAAGCATGAGATTCATCTCGACCACACGAAACAGCACGGATACGACACATGAGTATTTCGACGTCCTTTCTTCGACTCAAAAACGTTGAAACTGGTCTCGCGACCAGTTCGACTTTTTGCCGACCGTCGATTGGTCGGGATGCGTTCTTAGGGAAGGTGAGAAGTTTATCCAAAAAAAGTGGAGGAGGAATTGGCAAATAATTGTAAAATAATGACGAGGTAGAGAAAAGAACAAATATGTAGTATTTCCAACATGCCCTTTTTGGTGTCACTTGTCTCATGCCTCTATGGCCTCTGAGTCAAATGGTATTCCACTTGATCACAGTTTGGAACAAATCACAGTTAGGAAAATCGCCCCATTCACTAAAAGATTTATACTTTTTTTTGTATGTAAACAATGATAGTTCCTTCCCAGCTTCATTCTCTGTAGGACGTCGGCACTTTTTGTGAGTGGTTCACCACTACAACCAAAAACAAAAATGATTCCTCTTTTTCTCTGGATTCTCGCGGCCGCGACCATTCAAGTGAGCTCATTTATTTGCATAATTTGTGGGCTAAAAATGTATAAATGATGATTAATTACAAGGTGAAGCCGGCCACTTTCGAAATAACCAATTCGACTAATTCTACAATAGCCAATTCGACTAATTCTACAGCCAATTCGACTAATTCTACAATAGCCAATTCGACTAATTCTACAGCCAATTCGACTAATTCTACAATAGCCCCTACACCAGGCCCCATTGGAATACCCCACGTGGGGAAGAATGGGAGCATGAATGGGAGTAGATTTGGGTCCCTGGCAGCCAAGGACGGCAAGGGCTTTTTGGGGCCTATAGGGGGTATAATTGGGTTGATATTTTCCAATTTTCTGCAAGGAATTGACAGTGCCCTCACTGGGAACATTAACCCCTTCAGTTATGACGCCATCCCCATTTATGGAGTCAATGGAGTTGCCGCTCGACCCCGCATTCCACACATCGGGGCCCCTCCTTTCAAATCAAAACTTTATCGCGGTGATCAAGAATTGTCCGAACCAACTGACCAAATGTCTGGTGAAAATACAACCGGCGTCCGAAAAACTGTGACCAACATTACCTCTAAAGTTTCTACTTTCTAACCACATTCACAACCCACCATCTCAAACAACCCACCCCTCTATTTATCATCAGGATCGAACGGGGTTATCATGAACTTACACTTGACTGACTAATTAATTAATTGCAAAGATGGGGGTGTTGAAAATGAATTGTACTTTCCTTCGTCTTGTACTTTAATAGTTGCTTCAAACGTACAAAAAAAAGGAAACTGTAGAATCATATTTGGGGGCTGTACAATCATTTAAAGTTGAAACTTTATAAAAGCCTTTTGTAATATCTCCGAATAGATCCATCCTGTTTAAAAGTTCCAAATTTTAATTTACCATTAAATTAAGTAGTAAAAAAATTTGAAATATTTTTTTATCGAATGACACCAACTCCAATAACTCTTGTTTTTTTCAAAAAAATATGGCGCGCTCAAATATTGCCGCAGTTGTAAGTGGATTGATTTGTTTAAAGGGACCTAAGTTGGAAAATAATCATGGAGTACGTCACCAGTAAACCCACCAACTAGAAATTAAAAAGGCCGATTACTTAAATTTGAATGGTTGCGCCACTTAAACAGCGAGACTTACATTGCCGACAAAGGAGTACGTAATTATAAAAGTGCTGCCCTTCAGTCCAACTTCAATCCGTTGACCCAGCGCCAAGGTCAACTTTCTTTGAAAATTGACCTCACTGAGCACATCCGGAAACTTCCAGTGTTCTTCTCCCCGTTGAAGATAATGAACAAAATGACTCATCTATCATTTATTAGCAATTAATTTATTCAACTGGTAATAACTACGGCGCAAATTTTGAATTGATACCTTGGCATGGGTTTCCGCCGCCAATACTAACCAAAGGACAAGAGTCACAAATGTAAAGAGAAATTGTGTCGCGTCCAAGATGTCCGCCTGAAAAACGGCGAGAATTCTGAAGGAAATATACGGCAGGGGTGTAAAACACACGGAAAAGACCCGCGACCCAATCGCAGCATTTAGTGTGGAACATAAGTTACACAATTGAGTGTACAGTTTCATAACCTGCGGTCAAATTATTTTAATGGGATCTCATTTACTATTTTTAAACGTACCATTCACTTACCACAAGTAATTTATTGTGAGAATCTGACGCTTGCGCAGATGGGCTCATTTCTAAAGTGAATTTGTTGACTAAAATGTAGAGGGCGAGAGCATAGACGAGGACCATTGCTGTTTCTAATACATTTGCAATTGTAGAAATAATGGCCGCCGCCATAAACAACATGGTGAACGTCACATGGGACCAACTCAGGTCACTTATTGATGGAGTTTTATCCGAGTCTATAACAAGAAAGCCAATAGTTTATATATAAATTCCAATAATTGAAATATATACTATAATTATTATTATAGTTAATTATTTTGTAAATTGGCGCCAGTGGTGTCAAGGTCCAAATGTAATTGTTAAATGTACAATCTTTTACCTGGTGTGACAATGACACTTGCAAACTGGAAAAAAGCGGCGGTCATAGAATTTTTTAGGCCAAAACTGGAAGCTAGACCCATACTATTATAAATTATAATCCCCAACCACGTGACTAAGTACAGAAAAAGTACAGCGGATAATTTTTGAACCTTCAAATTCAAAAATAGGAAATTATCTGATCATTTCTTATGAAATGATTTACGCAATAAATTTAAAATCAATGAATTGAAATAACACTAACGTTTTTGGGATTTACGATGTGCACACCAGCGCCCTCAAGTAATTGACAAAAGTGATTAATTTCTTGTACTGACTGACACAGCCTGTCCTGTTTAGTCCAAGAAATGTACACAAAATTTATATGATTAATCAGTCTCAAAAATAAAAGACCCGCCAGGAAGTTGACTTCAAATCCCGCAACTCTCCAACTCAGCATTCTTAGGGGGAGCCACGTGTGTAGAAACAGGACGATCACGTGCACCGCCAATACAACGAGCTAATACAAATTTTGTTATTTTGTTTGTTTTACGCGAAATTTTTAAACTGACATTTAATTTTTAAAAATTCTTACTCGAAATAGGCGGCCACATTTCTCCAGCACAATTTGCCCGCTGGTTTTATTAATTTTAATGGCGAAAGGTAGGACCAGTAAAAATTGACAAATATTGTAAAATCTAACTATGAGTAAAGTAATAGAACAAGAATTAGGGATATAGTTGGTGCGGGACATTTTAAATAATTTATTTTGGAAAATATTGTCAGCCATTTTGTTTTAAAAGGAGCACCTGCAAGTTGCAATTTGCAATGTTGGAAAGTTAGGGAGAAAAAAAAATTGCTTCAATCGGCTCTTTAGTCAGTGCAATTTAGAGTAAATAAATTATTTTTGTACAGGTGAATAAAGGATAATCGTCATGTATTTAACTTGATCCATTAAATTCGTTTTGAAAAATAATTTCAATGAAAATCCATTTAAATTGTAACCCTTTTTATTGTCCTCGTGAGTACTCAATTTTTTATAAAAGAGTTTCTACAAAGACTGCGTCAATCAACTGGTCAAATATTTTATCCCATTTCTTCTGCCATTCCATACACCCAGAATTGATACATGAACATTTAAAACTGGCGCCAAATTTTTTATGATTTTATTATTTGATAAACTGAATACTCGGTTCGTAATTTTGTTTGCGAAAACGTGTGCGAAAAAATTACTTTGCGAAAATATTTATTTCGCACTCATACAAATCCAGAATTGCTACTCCGCATCCCCATTACATATGGGGTGCCCCCTGGAAACGCGATCTGTACAAATCTTAGATGCAAGTTATTCTACACAATTTTTGCAGATACATGACGTCCATTTTACTTAAATTTTTGGAAATAAACTTGGCTTCATAAAAAAATGAAGTCATTTTGTAGGATTTTAAAAATACGTTCAATCTTTTTATTGTAAATTAAATTGTCCACGAAATCAGTTAACACTAAACTCTGCGTACTCGTAGTCGTACTTTTCTTTTTGTAAATTTTTTGTGTAGTAAAGTTTTACGATTCATTGTCTCCAAAAAACTCCTCGCGACATCCTTGACACTTTTATACGTCGAGTCAATGGGAATTATCAAGGCGTCTTGTCCCTCTTTGTGAATTTGTTTCAAAACATTTTCACTCTTTGATTTTAAATCTCCCTCTCCACTTCCTTCTCCATTTTCTTCTTCTTCATAATTTCTATGGCCATTTGATTTAATCCAATAAATATTCTCCAAGTCAATCCCTCCCTCCCTTTCCAATTTTGAATTCTCATTTGTCAATTCTTCATTTATGTGTTCCCGCCTTTTATTTTTGGGTAGAATCCCTTTGTTAGTGTGAACCCGAATTTTTGAATTGGAATTGGAATCAAAAAATTGATTTTCACTCTCAAATTCTTTTCCCTGGTGACTATTTTGGGCACTAACTTTGTCTTCAATGTAGACACAAGCTTTAGTTGGCTCCACTGTCCGTTTTTGAAAGTTTAATTGAATTGATTGAAACTCCATTAAAGTTTTGTCCAAAGAATTTTTTAATTGGTCCAATCTCTCCACAACGCCCTCTTCCCTGTCAATGAGAGACTGCAAACGTTGATGGAAGTCATTTGTCATGCTTTTCAAATCTAAAAAATTTTGACATATTTCCGTTTCCCGCCCATTTTCAGAACCGGAAGTGGAGAATGGTTTAGTTTTGGATTTGGAATTGCCATGACTGTTGTTTGTTGTGATGATTGTGGTTTTAATTGTGGCCACTCCATCGTCAATTATTTCTTCCACGCCATCTTCATCCTCTTCTTCCTCTTCCTCATCATCACCTGATGACTCATTTGCATTATCTTGACCCGCCGATAGGGTTTCTTTTGAGCGGGAAATGCTGGAACTAAAGTCAGAATTTTTGGCAGGGTTTGAGTTCAAATTGTCCATGTCAGTTTCAATTTTTTCGTCGTGTTCAAGAGCATGCAGAGCATCTTCCTTGGCTTTATCTGCATGAACAGCCGCCACTGCTGAATAAACCTCGGCTGATTCAATATCATTTTTTACTTGAGTCTACATAATTAAAATTGAGATTATCATTTAAAAATTAATTTATAAATTATTTTAGTTGCCATACATCATCACGACGTTGACGGGGAATTTGAGATTGTTGCCCTGCATTTTTGGCGGGAAGTAGAGGGACAGGATCATTTCGATTTATTTGAACAAGATGAATATTTTTTTGGTTTACTTTTCTTTTGTCACTAAATGTTCATTTAATTAAATTTTAATTATAATTAGAAATATTTAACTTTTGTCAAAATTATTCGCTCTTGAGACTGAAAATTTTTATGAGATTTAATTTTTACCGTAAAATATTTTGGGCCACTTGACGAGTATTTGAGGAAGTGTCAGCAAGGATAACTGTGAGGAGTGTGAGAAATATGAGACAATTTAAATTATCCATTTTTGAGCTTGATTGAGAACGCTATTTTTTCACGACATACATTTACAAAACGTTCAACGACTGCATCGCCGCGCCCGCACTGTAAGGAGTATTGGATGTTCAAAATTATGAAAATATTTTTTAAAATTTCAAACAAACAATAATTTAGTAGTCACTATAGCAAGCAGGGTGACCACCTCAGGCAAGTCCAAATCGGGAACATTTTTAAAAAATCGGGGACATTTTTTTTAAAGGATCTAATAACGTTTTTTGTGCAAAACAGTATCAAATAAATTGTTAAAAATGTTAAAATGATTGTGAAACTGTCCAAAAATCCGCACTATTTACTTGATTTGAATGCCAAAATGAAGATGAGGTCAATGTCAGAGACTCTGACTCAGAGTCCTGATCGAAGGGATTAAAATAAATTTAGAATTCGATTTTTGAACAGAGATGCCGATTGGCTTCCTCAATCTTTTCCTTTCAATTTTTGACCCTTTTTTTCGCCCTTCAATTTCCAATTTTTGTCCGAGGAGGCACCTTCAATTTCCTTCAATTTTTTTCCAATTTTTTCCTCGGCCCTTCAATCTCAATTTTTCTGAAAAATTGGATTGAAGGAAATATTGACAATTTTTTCGACCGTCAGAAAAATTGGAAATTGGAATCCGGCATCTCTGAATTCGAAAAGAAAAAATATGGAAAAGTTTTCAATTTCTCGGAACTCGAAAAAATCTTTGAAATATGCCATTAAGGAAAACGGTCACGCGTCACGCTCGATGACTTACTTTTTTGTACATATTTTTCCAGATTTATTTTGACCTTCCTTTTTTTAATTTTTTCGCCAATATTATTCTACAAAAAGTCGTTTTTAGATGTAATTTTACAAAGAGGCAATTTAGGGGACATTTTGGATAATTTGGAATTAATTCAGGGACGCGGGGACAGGACCCCAATTTGGGGAATGTCCCCGCCAATCGGGGACAGGTGGTCACCCTGATAGCAAGAGTAATTTCAAAATAAGATTTATTCACATAAAATTATTAATTATTTAATCAATGTTAAATAAATGTGGGCACATTGAAAACATTTTCATGTTAAATGTTTTCGTAAATTAATTAAATTACACTTAGCTTAATTTAATTTACCCGCTCACAATCAAAATATTAAAGGATAATTAAAAATGGAGGAAATTCAAGATTGGGGTTCTTGATTACTCAAATAAATGAGGCGCCCGGTTTGAGCAAAAAAGCTGACCTCAATGCCCATGCCCGTGGGCCTTGTACTGTTCTCGGTGTCATAGTCGACCATGATCCACATGCCCAAATATTTGTTCTCATTCTCCTCCCGACTTAACCAATCCACCAACTCCTCCTCAAACTTCCCCTTCAACTTCCGACTAGACGCCCTCTCTGGGAAAACATTGTGAAAGGGCAAATCATCCTGAGGACCCAATCTGTGCCCAATAAACTGCCCCAATTTATCTCCCTCCTGTTTTTCCAATCCCCCATAAAATTCTTTGTCCTCCGTCGCAATATTTAGCTCCTTCGTTTGTAGAACGTGACGTGGGTAGATGGTAGCCCCAATGAATTCAACCCGTTCCATGTACCCTGTCCTGTAAAATGTTATGGGGAGTGACCCCGTTCGATTTGGATTTGCACCCGAACCAAAGAAAACTGAGTCGGGGACGAGGAATGAATTTGAATTTAGCGCTCTCAGTTTATTGAATGTTTTTACACTATTTTTGACGTCGAAAGTACATTGATCCAATTCTTGTTCGAAACAGGGACCAACAGCGGTGACGGTGGAGAGGAAGTGGGTCATATTTAATTGAGTTTTATTTTGGTCAACATTTTCTTCATCTAAGTTAACTGATTTCGGATAAAAAGCCACTGAGTGACCCGCGCATGTCCATTCACTGTAAAGGCGCACGCACGTGCCGAAAGTGTCCAATGATTGGACACCTCCCGCCAATTCTTTTAAACTCATACAATCTGGATTTTCATTTTGGTCAAAGTTGAAATCTTCAAAAGTTCCTGGAATTTAATTTCAATTGAATTTTTTAATTGCAATTAAGTATTTTTGATTGTTTTTTACCAGTTAACTCAGCTCCAGCGTAGACGCGAGCTTTAGGCTTGGACACGAGGCTTCCTGAAACATGAAATTTGGGATTTATTTAAAAGAGAAAATTAATTTGAATTATTTCATTTTATTACCCAAAATGAATTTGGCGGGAATGGACTCTAAACTGAAATTTAAATTGTCCACACATAAATTATGAGCTTGACTAAATCCAGCTGGGTCATTGGCTTCAAATCTATCGTGTAAAATTCTTGTACAGTAATCCTTGGAGATTGTAAGGCTGATATTTTTATGAATCAGCAAATCTCTTTCGATGGATTGAATTCGATCTAGATTTAATTGACATTTATATTATTTTATTTGCTTTAATTAATGATTAAATTAAATGTTACCAAGAATATCTCCTGTCGTATCTCCCTTTATATTATGGGGGAGGGAATTGGAGTTGACTTTCGAAGTTTGAAATTGGCGCACTAGATCCCGTCTCTCTTGTTTGGCTTCTAAGGCTACTATTTTTTGTTGTAGTTGACCCACAAGTGATCTCAAAGAGTCCATTTCTTTTCTCAAGGTAGAGAGGTCATTCGTGTCATTTGTAGACGAGCCAGTTGTCTCTGTTTGGGAAAATGTTGGCAAAATAGTTTGACTAATTAGCAAGATTATTATTAGGCAGTGTTGGAGGTACTGATTGGGCATTTTTGGCGGGAAATTTTTAATACAGAATAAATATTAAAAATGAATGAAAATAAATTTTTAGATTTGATGAGACAGAGCGGAAATGATGTTTGAAATGGAAGAGAGAATCTCTCAAAGATGCCAATTCACAAGAGCAAGAGATTACACATTCCACATGTTTAGCCCACATTTCATTTTATCTACACTTAGGGTCATCAAAAGGTCAACGTGTTTCTGTTGGGATCAACATAGAAATCCAAAGCTCAAGAGACCAACATTGTCACTTTAGAATGAGAAGGCTAATGACGAAATATTTTGTTCGATTAATTAAATTTATAAATTAATAGATAGGACTCGTTTTACTTGACCCTAAAAAATATTAAAATGGCCAAAATAATTCCAGGGGAGTAAATAATGAAGACAGATTGTTGAATCGAACTGTCCAGAGTGGGCAGTAGAGCAAAATCTAGAACATTCTAACTCGAGACTCGAGTCTGGGTCACAGTGTTTGGCATCATCTCAAGCAAGAGCATGACCCATCCCACAATGAGAGGCTCCACGACGTTTCCCCTTCGACATTTCACCTTCCCGACTTTTTACATTCCGCCAAAAACTCCGGACAGCATTGTCCCTTGTAATATGGCCATTGTAAGTGAGCAAGTACCCGTGCGTGTTTATATGACGGTCTTGCGAGAAAAGCATGGGGAGAGATAGGGCCGGATGGGAAGCTTTTTGCGCAGTGAAGGAAACTGCGGTCCTGATGGAAAATGATCTGAGTTTGGGATCAAAATCGCCAGACAACTCCCAAGCAGTCTCGCCATTCTGATCCCAAAGTCAGACCATTTTCCATCAGGACTGCAGAGTTTCTTTCAGTGCGGAAAAAGCTTCCCATCCGGCCCTATCTCTCCCCATGCTTTTCTCGCAAGACCGTCATAAAAACACTCACGGTACTTCTTTGTGGTTCGGTTAAACATGCGCAAAGGTTCAAAAATTGCAAATACAAAACTAAGCGCGCAAATATAATTTAATACTTGCACTTTATTTATTTACAATTAAATAATTTGAATACGATAACTTTCCAGAGCTTCAATTAAAGATTAATTTGTAAGGCAGCTATTATTGACAAAATATTGGAGAAATGACCTTTGCATATTTTTTTCTATCGCAAAAGATACTTTATAAATTATATTCAGTCTGGTCCGGAGCCGCTTTTAGAGGGACCAAGGCTGCTTGTAAGCGAACTTTAAAAGGCCGCTTGTGGGCGGACCCGGCCGCTTCTAAGCGGTCGGGGCCGCTTTTAGGGGGACCAAGGCCACCTGCAGGCGAACTTTGGCATGTCATGGTTTATGGCTCCGCAGGGGCCACAGACGTGTCCAAATGAAATGATTTTTATGTCAATTTGTAGCTGACAATTTTCACTACCGATTCTATGTGCGGCTTTTTTGCCAATTGTTCAGGAAATTGGCCAAAAAGTGCAAACGAAAACAATATTTACATTTCTACAAAATATTTGTACAATTAAATCAGTCAGGCCATATACCAAGGCCATATACACTCTATGCCCTGTGCTGCCTCAAAGGCAATAAAGGTAATAAATTAAATTAAATATCAGTTATTGATATTTAATAGTCAATTTAAATAAATTTGCCGTCCCAACGAAAAGACAAATGGACTTTCACCCATAAAAAAAATTTGCCGTTAAAGCTTCCAACATATCATTGAAGAAAAGCATTCGGACAATTGTGGAAAACTTTAAAACGTTTAAAACTGGGTTTCGATTTTTGTGCCGAATATCTTCATACGATTCATTTGAATCCACAATCATTTTTTTGTCCTCTGTTGTTAGCAGCTTGGACCTTTTAAAAATGTCGAATCGAATTCCTCGAGCTAAAACTTCCGCAATTTTTTCTAAGTCCATAGTATTTGCGTTTTTAGCATTTTTCATTAATTTTGTAAACCAAGTTTAAATAGACTCTGAAAATTACATGGTGGTTGCCTGTTTTCCTCTGTCGGCCGTTTTTCTGGCTTCACTGGCATTTGTCCTCGAAAGGCATTTCAATTTTTAATAATTAATTGATAATTAAATATCAATTGCAATTAAGATACCCTAGGGTTTTTCAAAAAAGTTTAGAGTATACATTTCCTATGGAAATGTGAGTAAAAAAGGGTCCCCGCAAAGGGTTCGTTTTTCCCATTTTTTGGGGCCACTATGTGTCCAAAAAGAGCTCGTTCTCCACTCATTCGAAGTGTAATGAAATGGGCAAGAATCTCTACTAAATGAAAAATCTTCATGTGAAATAACTAATCTTGGACACTCAGTTTTCTCCTCTTACTTGGAAAAACGGTGTCAATGGACCCTTGAGGAAACTTTTAATTTAGTAGAGATTCTTGCCCATTTCATTACGCTTCGAATGAGTGGTGAACGACCCCATGTTGGGCACATAGAGGCTCCCGTGTAGCCCGTAATATAATTACAATTTTTTATTGTCGTTATCCATTTTAATTTCATGTTTTGATATTTTTTGGGGTAGCATAAGTAGGATCCTTAGGAGCCCTCCATCCAATTGGTAATTGTAGTGCAGTAGTAGTGTCTTGGGTTGTAGTGTGGGAGGTTGCAGGTTCGACTCCTGCATGAAGTTAAATATTTTTTTCATTTTTTTTATTTTGTTTGTACAATTTTGACCCGGTGAACTTAACCTTACCAAATCGTAAGATCAACGAGACCAAAAGGTATCTCTTACCTATCACCGCTCGGTCAGCTTTACCTTTTGCCAGGTAAAAGTGTTAACATTTCCATGCATAATAAAATTTACCGTGTCCAAGGTAGGAGACTTTTTACTAGCGCTCCAACCTTAAAAACGGTATAATTTTACCAGAAATAAGTTAAACCTTACTCACTCGTTCTGAGAGTGTACCCTCTTGGGTGAGTAAGTTTTTTTTATTGAACTTTAAAAAAAGCTAAGGGTGTATTTCTATTTATGGAACAAAGGACATGGCCTTGTAGAAAGATTACTAAGGAGCGTGGCTTATAATGTGTTTTCCAACTATTGAATCACGTGATGTTTAAAAATACTAATTGTTATCTACATGCTTTTTTGTAATTAAACAATAATGTTATTTCACATGTTATTTTATATCATCACATTTACGAATCTAGGACATAAGAACACATGGACAAATGCCCATAATGACCCTTTTCATATGGGAATGAGGGAAATGGGTATTAGTATGACCCGCAGGATCCGGTCAAACTGAATTAGAATTGTATTATATTTGACAGAATATTTTTAGTCTAAATATTAATTTAATTAACTATAAATAACATTAATGACGATGGCCATATTACAAGGGACAATCAGTGTCGGCGCCAGCCAAAAATAAGGTACAAGCATTTATTCTTTCCAAAAAACGGCAAAATTGAGCTTGAAAGAGTCACTTCATGGTCAGAATAACGTCTGAAAGATTTAGGTACAAGCAATTGCTAGCTCTGCTTGTGTCTAGCACCGCCCCTGGGGACAATACCGGAGTTTTTTGTCGGAAGGTGAAACGTCGGAAGGTAAAGTGTCAGAAAGGTGAAATGGCTGAAAGGTGACATGTCAAAAGGTGAAATATGGGGAAGGTGAAACGTCGTAAGGTGAAATGGAAAAGGTGAACTGGCAGGTCACCCAATGAGAGCCACAAAAGAATTTAAAAATGAAAAAAAAGCTCCGACTCCATCAAACTCAGTGCCCTCACTTTGTCTTCATGAGAGGTCATTCCGTGACCCCTCTCATTTGGTTGGAAAGCTGGATAATAAATGGCATTCCATTTATCCCATAGGGAATAAATCCCCGAAGCGTGTAAAATTTTCATCCGGGTCAAAGGTAACTCCACCTCTTTGCGGTCATAGCCGTTGGATGTTGGGAATCTGGGAGCGAATTCAATAATGGTCGTACGCCAAGTCTTTGGCGCACGCCGTTCACTTACGCCAAATCTGAGTCAACTCAAATTCAATAACAGACGCACGCCGGTCATACGTAAGAAAATCCTACGCCAAAAAAATGTGGCGTACACCAAAATAAATATTAGCGGGACATTTTAGAATATTTCTAAGATTAAATTTTTTTAATTGTCTGACAATTTAACTTTGTCACTTGATAATGTCAAGTTGACATTCAGCATTCAAATAATCAAAACATGGATCTACCATTTGTGCCGGTCTACGATGTGCGTCAAAAAGTGTATAAAAAGCGTGTGCTGTTAGAAAGTCTCACAAGATACGAAATACAAAAACATTGCGGTGTAAGTGAACGTCATTTTGACCAACTTTTTGATTTATTGTAACCTTTGGTTGAACTTTTGACAATGCGAAATAAAGCAATCCCTGCCGAAACTAAAGTTTTAACGTGTTTAAGTTTTTTACGTCGAGGTCATTTCAATATGTTGAAAGTTCAGTGGCTGGTGTTTCTCAGTCCAGCATTAGTCGTATTATTCGTCAGATAACAAGCCCAATTGTAGAAGTTAATGCCAGAATATGTGAACTTTTCAACTAATGTGGCCGATTTAAATGTGTCAAAAAGTATATTTTTGACACATTCCTCCCACAATGGACATTGCAATCAAAGGCAGCTGGGGAGAACACATTGTGCAATTTTATAGAATTCGTAGAAATAATAACTCGGGGAGAAGGCGCCAATTCCAAAATACTTTTTAATGTGAAGGGAGGAATATTTGCACAATTTGTTCATCAGTTCCGTGTCATTACACGGATACGCGGGGTCAAAAATGTGGAATGAGAATTGGTCCATTTGTCCCTCAAAGAGGGTCACATTCCTCCATTGATGATCGGGATTACTCACACATGACGCGTACTCTGCTTTCATGTCCTCTTTGTAAGCATTCGTAATCACAAGGCCCATCGGGAGCCAAAATCCAAAAATGACCCCACAAAATTTGAAAAATTACCCTCCGCCACCCTAAATCCTTCCTGTCACTTTGAGCTGGCACTGAAGTTGGCGCGGGGGCGTTACCCTGCTCCATTAAAATCCGACCCAGCCAAGTCATTGTGAGTGACCACACAGTCAAAAGGTGTGGCCGCTTGAATTACAATAGTGTCCATGTGACCACCATCATGACGATTGTGGTCAGAGTGAGACACGTGAGGAGGAAATTCCTAGTGGGCGGTTGAAATGGAGAGATAAAAATCCAGAAATCCTTGGAGCGACAGGCCCCATGGGACACGATGAATTTGAAATGATTTTGAATAATGTCGGTGGGGACGTAAATGAGGGACTTGGCGTAGACTGTGTGGGGCTCGTCTTGCATGATTATGTTCATGAAATATCGTCTCGGAACTCGTTCTCGATGTCCCAGACCACACCCTTGCCTGCTTGTTAAGGTCTGTAATTTGGCCACACTTTTGTTCACGGGAGCCAGGAGGTACCTTTCCATTGTGACCTTGAATGGCAGGACCTGGTTCCGTCTAAAGGGAGAGTACCCTTTGTCAACGACAAAACCTACATAGGAGCTCCTTACCATGAGTAAAATGTTTTTTCCACCGTCAATTGTTTGTCGGAGTACCCGGGTCATTTGGTGGACACAGTGACCTGGACAATGAAATGGGACTACTACGTCAACTCTGAATTGGCAGTACGCACATAAATAAATTCCCCTGGTGTAGTTTTTGGAACAAGCCTGGACAGCAACAGGGAATTGAAATACTGGGGCATTGAAAGTGTCCTGTCAATGATAGAGACCCGGATTCAAAGCGGGTACGACTTGAGGGCCCTTTCCGACAATGAAGAGAATGTTCTGGGCCCTATTTCAAAGGACTTTGCACTTTGTATTTTTACTTTGCAAATTGTCATATTATAAGCGCCGGATAAAATTTTAAAAGTAGTTTTTTTTTAAAAAAAAATGCTTAATTTCTACGGGAAGGAATATTTATTTGCAAAGTAAAAGTGCAAACTGCAAAGTCCTTTGAAATAGGAGTGGGAAAAACTGGAGTAGTCACTGGAAAAAAATGATTTGCTTGGTTTTGTGGGAGAAGAAAGGCGACGAGGAAACATTTGGTGCTTTTTACATTGGACAAACTGGTGGGGAACCATTTTCGATTTTTGACAAGTTTTTGAACGAAATAATATTCTTCTCGAATAAAATAGTGCACAGTTTGGTTAGTTTCAGAGTTGGAAATGGTGAAATTTTTCCTTTTGTATATACCAGACAGGTACATGTGATTCTCACAATCATTTTGCCATCACACTGTTGAATTCTACAGGATGCTGAATTTTCATCTTTTGAAAACAAAATGTACAAATTTAATGTTTAATCTGATCATGCAGCATGCAGAATCTTCCAGGATTAAAAATGAATTAAATAATTTCCAACAGGATTCTGCAAAATACGGACAAGTGATGAATCTGAATTCTTGAGCCATCATACAAAGCCTCACACATCATACACTCTCTCATTTTTTCCTGTGCCCTATCCATTGAGTATTGACGTCACGTTTTCATGTACTTGTTTCACAAATATTCAAGTATTGGTCGTTTCAACGCCTTCACGCTTTAAGCTGGGGAAACTGTTCGACTTTTCACGGGTGAAATTTCAATGTGAAGAAAATTCCCTACAGTGGGATGGGGTTGCTATAGCAAATTCCACTTCACAATGAACTTTCACCCGTGAAATGCGAACAGTTTCCCGACCTTTAACATTGAACGTCACGTCCATAAATAATTCAGAGATTTTATTTTTCCGTGTTGAGTGTTGAATGTTGAGTTTGGAGTCTTGCAAAATATTAAAAAAACTAACAATTATTTACTCTCCAATTTCATACAGTTGTTAAATAATACATTTAGACCTTGCAGTTTGTACAAATTGCTATTTACATAGCAAAAACTGGAATCTGGGCCCACTTACTCAAAGTGATCGAAAATGGACTCAAAAAATGGGGAAGAGGCCAAGGCCCTTGGAATAACTTTGGTTCCTCCTAATAATTAAATTGTTTTAAAACAATAATTTTGCAATAATAATTTTATTACTAATAAATATTGAGTGTACATGGACATTATTTATATGAGATTTCTCAATGTCAATGCTTTAAAAAGTCTTTATGCTTTTTGAATTTCAAAACTTCAGGTGGTGTGTTCAATTTTCAACAAAATTGACTCAATTAACCTACTCTCACGCCGTCTAGTGTCAATTGAATGGAATCAAGTGGCTATGTCCATTCTACGAAAGCGCGGGGACTATCGAATTCAAATTGAAGACTGACCCCATCAAAATAGAGCACGTTCACATCCCGTACCTTTACATGTCCTTCTAATTTCAGGTAATTAATTCATTGGTTGGAAATTAAAAATGGCCAGATTTAAAATTAAAACCTCTTAGTTAATTATTGGACAAAATAAAAAGTGGATTGCAACTGTGGTGTTTTTTGAAAAATTTTATTTACCAAATCTCCCACGTTATTAAAAAAATCCCCCTAAAAACAGACAGAAAGAACGAATTTTTCCTAACAAATGTTGACAATCTGTGAGATGCTGAGAACATTAATGTTTTCATAGATATCAGAATTCTCACAGATTCTCGTTCTTTAGAACATGCATGCTCTCCAGAACAACTGACGCTTGCTCATTGTTTTCCAAGCCGATTCCATTGAATATTGACATCACGTTTTCATCGACTTGTTTCATAAGTTTGGGTTTTATCCCTATTTGCAACCGATGACTTGACACCTCCATGAATAATGCAGACATGAAATCATTTTTGTGTTGATCAACATGTGATGAAAATGTCATGTCAATTGTCAGATCCGATGAGAGTTTGCTAAGATGTAGTGTAACCTTTTGCTCATTATCTTAAGTACTAGATCACATCAATGTCTTGTCACGTCCAATGTCATGTGGCATGAATTTTGAGGAAATTATAGAGGTCACAAGAATGCCTGTGGAGTATTGCGCTAGCCCTCACAACACATTTCCATGTTAATTTAAGGGAAATTGGGCAATTCAATATTTTTTGACGTGATTCTGACATATCTTGTTAGCGATGTTGAGCAGAAAATCACGTCAAATCATGCCAACTTTTTCACATGATCTTTTTTTGTAGAGGACAAAAGAGAGTGTTTAGTCATGTTAAACATAAAATAGAGAAGGATTTTTGAAATCTCTATTTCGTACGAGACATGAAAATTAATTTTCCGATCTTGTATAAATTTCAAAACTGAATCCACTGTGTCAACATGCATGAAAATAAACTCAAAAATTAAAGCAGCCGCCAGGGCCCTTGGAATTCCGTTTTTTGCTCGCGACCCGGGGCGGAATTTCAAATTCAAATCCTAAAGTAAATGTAAAAAAAAATCTATAGCAAAAGTGGTGGCAGTACATCATGGAAACCCAGTCCAACTCAGTTCCCCTCACTTTCAGTGTAAACTCGATGGAAATGTAATGGATTAATTTACTTTGCAGTAAATAGTCTCAGTATTTACATTTTAAAAATATGGACTTCACAGCTCCGACTTGCCTTTGTTGTCAGTTTAAGTGCAGTTGAGTCCGCTGTAAGGGCCATAAAAATCATTTTACAGAAAACTTTGAGAGCTCTCGGGGTGAAAGAGGAATCTACAAAACTTTTTTGTTAATGCACTTGCTGATTTTTGACATTTGATTATAAAGGTCGTTAATTTTGAATTTGATTAGAATAATCTAACAACAATTGGACGGCTCCCGAGAAGAATATTGACTCGTCGTCACTACGCGTTGCAATGGCCCAAATTGTAAACAAAGTTTCAAACAAAGTCAGATTTTTGTAAAAAGATTATTAAAACTTACTGTATGGGTCCCATACAGTAGAAGGGTATACATATGATGAATGTTTTTGATAATTATTGAGACAATTTAATTGGCAATTAAATTAAAATAATGTTAATTAAATCACCAGTATTTTATTCAAAATATGGGTGATATTTGTTTGACCTTGGCCGAACAAGTTGACTTGAATCAAAGTCGTGTCCGCAAAATTAATTTTGCCACTAGAAAACCGCGAATGGCTCATGAAAATTGATTTATTTTACAGAGATAACATTAAATTTAAAATCAATTAACTCTAAAAATATTTATTATGCTCTTCTTCTGTGAACGTGAGGGTCAAAATCATCAAAATTGACCATTTCCTCATCATCGTCACTAAAATCGTCCATTGCATCATTCGTCGTTTCTGCCCCCTCGTTGTCCGTGTCGTCACCAATAAAAACATGAACCGGACAGTCGTTCTTGACCAACCAGAAGGTGCTATTATTTTCAAGGACAATCGTCTGTCCATATTCAATTTTTTGAAAGTTCGGTCCATAAAATGAGTTGACACCCAACTGTTCAACTAATAATTTTCTGGTGACCGGGTCAAAAATACCGGAAACTAAAACGATGTGATTAATTATGATTACGATTAATTTTCTAAATTTTAAAAATTATTTTGACCTTGTACCTTGTGTTTTTCCGACTCTTTTATTTGCCGTTTTTATGGATGATCTCCCAAGAATAACTGGATTTTCTGAGTCAACAGTAAATCGGTGTTCAGTGTCATCGTCGTCGTCAACAATGACGGTACACTGTGTCTCATACTGGCAAATAATTTTTTGATCGACGTCAAAATTCTAAACGTTGTCCATTTTAAAAATGATTTCATTTAATTAAAATTATCTTAATTTAATTGTCAATTGAATTGTCTCCATAATCATTATGCATACCCTCCAAATGTATGGGACCCATACAGCAAGTTTTAATTATCTTTTAAGAAAATCTGACTTTGTTTGAAAATTTGTTTACATCTTGGGCCAATACAAGGCTTAGTGACGACGAGCCCAGGTTCTTCTCGGGAGCCGTCCAATTTGTTGATTTTTTTACTTTCAAATTTCGCGGTCTTTTTACCGTAAATATGTACAGGAGTGCACATATAGGATTTTGTTTTTAGTTTCTACAATGCCCTGCGGATTTTTTAATCCGTAATTTTGCGGTGTGTACATACTGCTAGAAGGCAATTTTAATAATCAATTTTAGTGACTCCTTTATCAAAATTACTTCATACTTATATTGCGTAAAATACATTGTCATGATATGTTGTGTATGAAGTATTGCCCAAAAAGTATGATTTCCATTTTGCTCTTTTAGATTTTAAAATTGTAAATCTTCTGTGGACAGACAGAGAATCTTGGCAAAAAATTACACCCTTCTTAAAACCAAAATATGGTGTCTTGTAAAATTGATTATCGTTAAAAAAACTGGGTTGAATATTTTAAAGAACACTTTTCACCGCTTTTGTATTTGAAGTATTACCACCTTAACTAATGGTGGTCTGGATTATTTCTAATTGTCGAACCACCATTAACAAAAGCTTGTACATTTGTTTTCGTTAAAAAGTTTTGTAATTTGCTGGAAAATTCGTCTGTGCAAGCTCTTCAAAGGCATGATTGAGATTCTTGTGTAATGTTGGTTTTCCTGAATTCGAAAGTCATTGACGGTCACGAAATATCATGAAAAGTACATTTTTGATGATTAGCGTGAACTGTTATGCACACGCGTGTGAAATATGCGCGTAAGCAGGCTCACTTGTGTGATCTCTTTAACCCACATGCTGTCACGAAAACTCAACTTCTAACTATTTCTACCAATGTCCCGTATCTTTGACTAATCTCAAGCAACCGTGAAGAATAATGAAATCTAATACTTTTGACGTAGGTTTAATCAATGTATTTGGTCCAAGGTAAAACTTGTTACGACTGGTAGATCGGAGAATCGTAAAAATGAGGAAAAATTTCGACGTATCAAAAATGCTTCCAGCTTCCTAATTTTAATCTTAATTTAATCTGAAAATAGAATCCAAAAATGAATCGTCTTTGCATTTTTTCGGCATTCCAATTTGTCGGCGGTTATTCCTGCATGGTTATAGGCTAATATGTTGGTTTGGCTGGCGGTGAGGCAGTTAAAAATTATTATTCTGTCCTATCATTAAACTGTTGAAAGTGTTGACGTAGGTTAGGTTGAACTTTTGAATTTGGGGTTTGACAGGTTTATTAAAAAAATTCAACTTTTTCAACCTTGGTGGGTTCGAAGACGAGGTTATGTTCCTCCAATATGACTGGGAATCATTTAATAAAGAATTAATTACAGAACGGATTCACTTTATCAGAACAGCCAAAGAAGGCGAGTGACAAACTACTCAAATCTGAGAAAAGATCCTTAGACGTTTTCATTAGAGTTTTATCCATGGATTGCATCTGTGGATTGGGCTTAATCTACGGAGATTGCTAGTTCGTGTCCCTTGCCTGATCGGTAAATTTACCCAAACCATGGAAACGACCCATGAATAAATTCCTAGTGAAATACTGTCTTACTCGTTTCCAATAAATGAACCCTTCTTTGTACGTTAAAATTCATTTCATTACATGAAATGTTGTTTTACCCTACTAGAGTTTCTGTAGCCAGGAAAACACATCTATTTTCATGTGCTCCGCCTTCAAGGAAATTGTTTTCACTTTGCTTTGCCCATTTTTTTTCTTGTCTGTGAAAGTTTGCGTACTCAAATTTATATAAACAGTTTATTGAATAGTTGACATATTTTACATTGAAATTTATTCTTCAGTCTTTTTACAAAACTATCATCTGGAGAATGAATATACAATTTCTATCATCCAGAGTGCTACGAAGAAAACGTGTAACGTGGACGGCGTGTATAAGCCGGTCAAAGAGCAATACAAAGACTCAAGTACGAAAATTGCACAACCGCAATACCACTGAGGAGGATGATGTTGTCATAAGTGGAATTAGTGCCCGGCTACCACGGTCCGAAAATTTGGAACAATTTCGTCGCAATCTATTTTCGAAAATTGACATGGTCACTTCAAATGAACGATGGACTCCGGGTGTCAACGAGTATCCAAAAAAGGCAGGTCAAATATTGAATCTAGACAAATTTGACGCTGAATTTTTCGGAATTCATAGCCGACTGGCAAATGCTTTAGATCCTCAAATTCGAAAAGGATTGGAAGTAGCTTACGAAGCCATTCTCGATGCTGGTAAAAAATATCAATACATATAATATGTAGTACGATTCCTTTGTCCAATAAGTCCTCCTAGACTATTCTATGTACGATTATGAGCGACATTTCATTGTAAAGGTATTTTTTCGGTGATGGGTTATGGCCAATAAAACCTGACCCAACTATGACTATGGGCCACCTAAAAATGGCCAAAAGTCCCCATATGGCCACCTATTGTAGTATTTGCGGTCAAACCAAACATTTCTCAAAATTTTCGGAAATCATTAGTTTTAAAAATTAAAACCAACATTTGTAAAGCAATGTTACACGCAATCAAGTGTTACAAATATATCGCTTGAAACAATTTTCGATTTTGATGTCTTTTGACTTCAGCATAAATTTGTGTTCAAATGACGAGACAATATGCACTTGGCGTGGAGGTTTGCCCCACAAGTTTAATTTATAAAATTATAATCTGGCCATGTCAGTGCAATTGTCTCTGCAATTATATCTTTGGTCATACAATATTTACTCGGTTCCACAAGTTCAATTTTGACACTTTGATCCCAATTACGGGTCGGACTCAATAAAACAAAGCTTTTCTCGGCACCTTTTATTCTGGCCCATATAAATAAATTTTGACCCGATAAATTATAAACTGGGCCAATAAATTCTACTTGGGTCCTGCAAGTTAATAATCTGACTTTACGCCTTTTAAGCTGGAACTTCGAATGAAGTTTGACCCTATAAATGAAGCTATAATTCTAACATTACTCGAGTCTTGTATAATAATTGTCCCTACAAATAAAATGTTCACTCTTTGACCCTTTAATATAAAGTTTAACTCTACAAATGATTGGGCCCTATAAATTGTTATTTTCCATACGATTTAATAATGTAAATGTTGATTTTATGCCGAAAGCTCGATTTAAATAAATCATGCAGTCCATTATTTTCATCAATTTCGATAAATGTTGATTCTACAAATAGAACTGTGGCTATACAGATCAAAGATTGTTGTACTCAAGTCAAGTTCTATAAATTAAAATTTGACATTGAAAAACAAGACTAAGCACAGTTTCACCCTACAAATAAATTTTTTATACTGCCGTTTTAGAACAAATAAAACAAATAAAAAGACCCTACAAATAAAATGTTGAGGCCACAAGTAAAAGTTAAGTCAGACATAACATATCGCCCATCATTGATGACATGAACTTGACGTAGTAATGGAACGAAACAGTCGTAAACTGATCATACAACACAGTAACTATACGGGTCCGCAGCAGGCTGCAAATTCGCTGTTTATACATAATAAATTGATAGCCAAGGCCCGACTCGTTGCTGTGTACGCTGATTAGAAATTTAAATCAAGAAAACTGGTCAGTATTTATCGCGCACCTCTACAAACAACTTACAGTATACTGTCTATCCAAGTTAAGTTTGGGTCTGGCATTAAAACAAACACATTGGGCCCTGTGTTTTGTTTCAAAGCCAGACCCACACTTAGAGCCGTATTACCAACCAAAACTTGATTATGACTTAAATGAGACTTAAGTGTCTGTTGGCATAACCAACTCGCTGTTTTAAGAGCGCATTGCGAGGTGACACTAAAGTGACACTTGGCGGTCCAAGTCGCACTTATGCTGGTATCACCAAAGGATACTTGAGGGTCAACAGCCAATGAGAAAAGATACTTATGAACTATTTTTCCAAGTCTGGGTCCGACCAGACGTACCTCATACTTTTCATATGCACACAATTTAATTTGACTACTATTTGAATTATTATAGTCAAAATTCTGGATAACAAAATTAAGACAATTTTCAAAAGAATTAGTTTATGTTGTTTCGAATTCCAATTCAGCGTAGTTAAACACACTAGCAACGAGTAGAACCTTGGTCATCAATACTAGGGTTCAATTATTTATTGTAAGTTATTTAAAATTTTATTACGCAAAATGATCACATGTACGTAAATTGTGTTCCTACCAGGCATCAATCCCAGTACACTCAAGGGTACGCAGACAGCCGTTTATAGTGGAATAGGCCCATTTGAGTCAAGTGAGTACTTGCACAACGGTGTTAGTGAAAAAATTGCCATGTTCAGAACCTTCTCAGTTATGCCAAGTTTATTAGCAAATCACATTTCGTACCATCTTGATCTACACGGTCCTAGTCTCGCCGTCAATGCGGCCTGTTCAAGTAGCCTGCAAGCCTTTGCAGACGCAGTTGAGTGCCTCAGAAAAAATGATATTGATTCCGCTCTTGTCATGGGGACGCAAGTATTCTTACATCCCCAGTACACCAAAGATTTTATGAGCCTTCAGGGGCTATCCGTAGATGGTGCATGCAAGTCGTTTGATGCTGCTGCCAATGGTTTTGTTCGGGCTGAAGCCATTGTGGGTGTCTTCCTTCAGCGAAAACGTCAAGCTAAAAGAGCATATGCGGTAATCAGGGGAGTTGGGGTCAATTGTAATGGCTTCAACGAGAACGGAATGATTGCGCCGTCAGCCAAGTTTCAGGCTGCTTTAGCTCAAAGAGTATGTACCGAAAATGGAATTGATCCTTTTAGAGTCAAATATGTGGAAGCCCATGGAACAGGAACAAAGTTGGGGGATCCCATTGAAATTGAAGGGCTACACCAGGCCTACTGTTGCCCTTCAGAGAAAGGGAACATGAGAAATGAAGCGCTTTTAGTGGGTTCAGTGTAAGGGGCTCAATGCTGGCCTTATAGCAAACGTATCCACAAAAACAAAAGATTAATATTTAATTCCAGAAGAAACGAGATTCTGTTTCTAAAAATAATCGTTTAATCCATATCATCGACCTTTTCTATACATTTAGGAAGTCAAATATGGGTCATGGAGAAAACGCAAGTGGCTTGGCTGCTTTATGTAAATGTATAATTTCCATACAAGATAAAAAAATTCCAGGAAATTTACATTACAAAAATCAAAATCCAAATATTCCCCAAGTCGTTAATGGATCCATTCGTATTGTGGATGAACATAAGGTCAGTGATAGCGGGATAAGTACAATAATTATTTTTGACTACTAATTTCTTAAATTACAGGACTTCAATTCGGGTCTCTTGGCTGTCAACAATTTTGGATTGGGTGAGTTTATTTATCATGAAACTTTGTCAAATACTGAACTATAAATTTATTGATTTTAATCTCGAAAAATGACAGGGGGCACCAACGCTCACCTCATTCTTGAACCAAATTGGGCATCCCCTCCGAAAGAAACAATAAAGGAATTGTATTTTGACTATCCTCAAACCACTTGTCCCCCTTTGATTGTTCCTTTTTCCGGTCGAACCAAAGACTCGGTCCAGGGGCCCCTTATAATTCTCCAAGATGAAAGTAAATATGGAATAACCCCTGAAAAATCAAATCAAGTCCGCTTACTTCAAAATATTTTCAAAGAAAATATTCCCGGACATTTCCACAGGGGATTCACAATATTGAAAGGAGGTACAATGAGAGAAAACCTCGTAGATATTCAAACACTTGAGCAAATACCCGAAACAAGACCCCTATGGTTTGTATTTTCCGGTATGGGGGGTCATTGGCAGGGGATGGGGAAGGTCAATTCTTAATTACAAGATTCTATACTAAAGCTGAAGCTTCACAAACTGATTTAGTTTTCATGTCTCGTAGGATTTAATTAACACTTTCCCAGTGTTTGAAAAATCCATTGTAAATTCGGCCGGAATATTACAAAAGGCATGTAATGTCTCCCTGTGGAGATTATTAAATGAGAGGTGTACCACAATTTTTACTGACGTGCGTGATGCCTTTATTGCCGGTTCAGCTGTACAGGTTAATACTTGAATAATTGAACTAATTATTACAATTTATAGAATGACACACAAATAATAATTGAAAAATTTGCTCGTACACTATCAAATTAGATGGCTCTTGTTGACACACTTTACAGTATGGGCGTAACCCCTCAAGGCTATCTGGGCCATTCACATGGTGAAGTTGGGGTACTTGAACCGAACTAAATTATTAACTATGCAACTGTTAATGATTATATATAGCTTATCTAACATTGCATGCATTTATGGTAAATTTGAACTACTAACAAATAATTAAGCTAATTTACATTATAGGTTTCCTATGCTGACGGTTGTTTAACGGCGGAGCAAGTGCTGCGCATGTGCTTTGTCAAAGGGACTGCTTTCATGAATCAAGAAAGTTCAGGCAAGGCTGCCATGGCAGCAGTTGACCTATCCTGGTCTCAGGCCCTTGAACGATGCACCCCAGGGGTGATTGAACCTATTTGTTTTAATTCCAGCACAAATGTGACGGTAGCAGGACTTGGAGATGATGTCACTAAATTTGTAGAGGTCATGCGGAAAGATGGAATTCGAGCCAAAATGATCAATTCGTGTGGTCAAGCCTCGCATTCCTTCCTAAATAGTAGCATGAAAGCGTCCCTCTTGAAGGATTTTCGTGAACTTATTCCTTCCCCAATAAAAATGAGCTCAAAGTGTTTGAGTACTTGTATGCCTTCGAATGTCGATATGGACAATGAGGTCAATGAGGTCAAAAATATCATTTCAAATGATCGATTGTGTTCTGCCGAGTACCACGTGTTTAATATTTTGAACCACGTGTTGTTTCATCAGGCAGTTGTTCAAATCCCAGAAAACTCTGTGATCATTGAGATTGGACCCCGTGCACTTTTTCAGGGAGTTTTGAAGGACACGTTGGGAAAAGGTTGTACGGTCTTGAGCCTAATGGACTCGAGGTCAAAGGTAGACAAAATCAACCATTTTTTGACGACTTTAGGAACACTGTATAATTCTGGGGTGAACTTTGACCTCTCAAAATTGTACCCCGCAGTCCAGCTACCTGTACCAGCTGAGACGACCATGATTTCATCATTAATTCAATGGAATCACAAAAGGAGCTATTTGGTTCCTAATTATCAAGAGGTACGACTCATTCAGAACACAATTTTATAATAATAATACTGACATTCTGAGATTGTATGATATGGGATATGTGAAAATGGACGTGTATTACGGTTTACAGACTGTAACACGTTAACAAAGTTTGAATTGAATTGAACTGAAGAATCCACGGCACAAAAGACGAAGTATTTTTGACGCTCAATTGCTAATTTGTATAGCATGTGTGGCGCATAGAGATTGAAGATACACTTCAGCCCCCGTACGCCATGGACTCTCATATATAAGTTTTTTATCTAATTTTACAGTTGGCGTCTGGAACCCCAATTAAAATAAATGTATCGACTCATGCCGATTCTTTCCTTTTGGGCCATAAAGTTGAAGGAAAAGTGATTTACCCTGGAATGGGGTACTTGGTTGAAATGTGGAAACATTTTTCAAACCAAATTGCTAGATCAAATTTTGAAGAATTTCCTATCATTTTTGAAAATATCGACTTCAAAAGGGCCGTTATCATTCCAGACACGTTGGATATAACCATTAATTTAAAGACCTTTAAAGAAAGTGGAAAATTTGAGATTTCCCAAGGAGCAGACGTCGTCGTTTCCGGAGAGATCAGGAGTTGTGACAGTTTTGAAAGTGAAATTTTTAATTTAACATCACCTTCATTTGAATCTCAGAATATTCGTCACGGAGCACGACCGTTGAATAGTTCAGAAGTGTACAAAAAGTTGAGGCTGATGGGTTATGAATATGAAGGGGAGTTTAAGGGCATACAGTTCCTTGACAATGAGGGTACAATTATTTTGGTGTACAACTATTCGTTTTCTCCCTTGCACCTTCCCGACATCACATTCATAGTCCCAAGTTCATGAGCTCAGTACTGACATTAACTAGTGGCCTGTTTAGGTCGTTTTCAGCCATGATCAACATTGTCAAACTGGACTCGCATCTTTAATAAGCAACTTAGAAACTAACCTCAGAGGCCTCATTAATCTTTTGTTTTTCTGAGAAATTTCTTTCATCTCTTTTGAGTTCTCCAATATGTATCTGTTGATCGCATTTAATTACATGGTGTTACTATGATTATCGATTACGACTTTTGTCGTACTTGCGACAAAAGTCATTTTAAAATTGTATACGATTCTTTCTAGTTGAAAATCAAAAGGATAAAAATCACTGGGACTTTAGAACAAATATTACAACATGATTTCGGCACAACTGTACAGGTCATTTTTTGCCAAACAAGAGTTTTTAGCCTGGAAAGTTGTAATCTCGATAATATTGTCCAGATGTTTTTTTCTTCCCAAGTAGGGATTTTTTCTGGAGGATGGAAACACGATCAATGAACAACTTTTCAGTCCATATGTTCTCGAGAAATACCAGTCTCTCAACTGCCTTGTTCCTAACACATTACACAAGTTGAAACATTGAAACATGCATACTAGGGCATTCTTCATGCTAAATTGTTTGCATGCTCATAATGGGGCTCCAATGACTTTGAACGTGCTTATAAAAGATCTTGCTCTAGTTTGAAATCTTTATTCATGGCTGAAAATGACCTAAGAATGTCACCAGTTAATATCAGTACTGATTTTATGAACGTTGGACTACAAATCTATTTTCGAAAGGGTGAAATGGAGAAAGTTAATCGTCGGGTCACCATTCCTTTATCCTCAATATATTGACAAACATGTTAAATATTAAATTGGCATGTTTTCCTATTATGTAAAGGTACTTGGGCTAGCTTAAATTGGCATGGAAATTGGACAACATTTTTGGACACCATGTTACAGAGTGAAGCGGCGTCACAATTTGGTCGACAAACTCTTCTTCCCACAAAAATCCAAAAAATAGTAATTGAACCAAATATTTTTAAAAAATGGATTCAAGATTCTCAATCCTCAGATTTGTCACAAGTTCCTTTAAAAATGTACAAGAATTTGAATGCATGTCAATGTCCTGGTATTGAAATTCGTGGCTGCGACAAGACTCCAATCCAAAAAAAAGGTGGTGACTTTCCAACAATAGAGAGCTACAAATTTATTCCACATTTTGATGATCTGTCTAACAAAAATAAATTGACCATTGGCAGCGAGACCAAGCTTGGTAACCTGACTCAATTAGCCTCCTTAATTAAAGAAAATTGTCAAGAAAGGGAGAAGCTCAAAATTATGGAAGTTTTCAGTGGGGATCGTTTCGAACCCTTGACTCCAAGTTTGGATCAACTTTTGAACTGTGTAATAATAAATTAAAATAGCCTTTAAGAAACTAATTTACAATTATAGTCGGCCAAGGCAAGCCCGCCCTGTTTTTTCAAGGTTGGACTTTGACACTTAATAGATCCAGTTGTAGATGCCGTAACAATATCCGGTTTTCACTACTGGCTACCTCAACAAACTGAAGTACTAAACTACTGTGTCAAACGCAGAGTTTATGCTTGCCAACTTTTTTTGTAGTGCGGATTTTAATTTTTTGTCAATTGGGTCGAGTTGCCTCAAAATCGGGCAAGTCCGGCTTTTGTGATTTTGAGACTGAAAACTATAACTGGTATGAATTTTTTTGTTAACATCATTAATTAGACACACGGGGTCAAGTTTTGAGAGAGACAATATCGTGTCTAACTTGGCAATTGACAGACATTAGGAGTATGCGGGTCAGAGTCAAAATAAATCAACTTTTTCTATTCTTCTTAAATCATTAGTGTTATTTTAACTATTTGTAGATGAGTCCTGTCACAAAATTAATTTAGTTCTAGTACCATTTTGTTTGAAAAGATTAAATCCAAACACTAGAATCAATAATTTATGCAATTTGTTCATGTTGATTAATTTAAGTGCTAATTTATGTATACGTATAGGGTTAAAATTAAGTTTTCAATGAAAGCTTCTAAACATGTCCAAAGAGCTACACAATTGCACACTCATTAAACTTTACATTATAATGATGTTGAAACCTTTGTTCGCTTGGTCTGCAGACGTCAGTTTAGGTGAGGAACGAATATCAAAAGACAAATATAATATAAATTAAAATGTTGCAAGATCAATGCAAACTAAAATTTTCATGACTGTTTAGGTAATATGTTCAAGCAGTATATATTAATTATTAACTTTTTCACACGAGTACTGTGACAGTGAAGGCAGATTAGTGTGAGGAGGACTTGCCTCAGATTGAAAGGCTCTGTCAATCATACAGTTGGCAACGTAAATGTTTCAAATTTTGATACAATGATCCGAACGACCCGGGTAACAATAACTACATAACAAGTAATTCTAACTTTTACATTAACACACCTAAAACCTACCGGCCGTACTTGCCTTGACCGACGCTAAATGAATTGAAAACCTCAAAAACAAAAGGAGCTATCAGCAATGTACCCGTGCTTACGCAAAGACTCTCACGTGAACTTTCAACGGTTTGACTAATACCTACACAAGGGCACATTGCTGATAGCTTTTTTTGGGTTTGACCTCTTCAATTGTTTATGTGATAATTCAGTTTTAATTGAATTCAAATGACGAATCTGGTGAATAATGTGATGTTGATTTTAATATTCGACAGAAGGATTTAGTTTTGTTTACTGACGGGCCAAAAGGGGTTGAAAAACATATTGAAAGTATTAAGACAACTATAATTGATTCTAATGACAGACAAGGAAATGGGATTCTCGTGAACCATTTTAAAGAATCTGATTTAATTGTGTTGACTGGTTTCAAGGGACGAATTCCAATGATAGCTGCAGAAAATATGAAACCAAACGGTTTCATGTTATTTCAAAATTCAGCCGAGTCCATGCAGCCAAATGAAGTACAATCAAAATATAATTTTTGTCAACAACTCTCGTTAATTTCAATTAAAAATGCGGAAAATGGGCATCAGTTGACATTATTTCGAAAGGTACATGTTTTCCCAAGTTTCAAACATTTTTTGACAACATTTAACGTTGTACTAGTGCAATGCCGACTGGTATTTTAAACAAGGCTGTATTTTTTTTTGGCCAAGGATTTCGTTTTTTTGGCCAAAGAAATCCAGTTTTTCAAATGTTCGCATTTGGCCAAGGGAAACATATTTTGGCCATGAATATACTTATTTGGCCAAGAATATATTTTTCAAAGATATGAACTCATGCATTTGTACGCCAACCGAGGAGACCCGTTTGTGGTACTTATACATGTTATCAAT
>JAQIVZ010000751.1:0-50734 GCA_034700945.1 Arrhopalites spinosus | reverse complement strand
AATTGTCTGTAAGGTATTTTCAAAAACACACAGTTCTGGAAAAATAGACTTGTTTTTTTGGCTACCCGCCATGGCCTGGGCCATGAAGGGACTTGTCCCGCCGTGGCCTGGGTCCCCCCATGGCCTACCACATATATTCTCTGTCTCACATGTTTCAACATTCGAACCCTCACCCCTCGTCTCCTATTTATACACGTAAAACAAGTACCATATAAGGTTGTTGCACTATATCCATTTTCTATTGTCATTTCTCCCTGTGTACAGCAACGAGATAGAGACAAGGGGGGAGACTTAGCCCTAGTCGGGTTGTCGGTACTCCTTTTTTGGTACGGCACTTGCTCTTCCTTCTCGTCATGTGGAACCGCAGTGGAACGAGGGGAAAAAAATCTTTCCCATAAGAACTCTGTCTCTGATACACATGGAATGGAGAATGGAGGAGATTGCAATATTGCAAAGAAGGATGTCATTGAATGCCATGGCCATGTTTCTCTCTTTTGAGTCAAGTCTAACCATAACCAACTTTGAACCTACGGGCGTCATAAGGACCCCCACAATTTCCTCTATATAAAAATAAGAGTCGTGCATATAATGAATATAAAATACAAGAGGGCTGTTGCTCTCTCTCCCCTTCATCCATTTTTGTGTGTATTGAGAGTTGAGAACTGAAGGGAAAATGCACGTAGAGGGAAAATAGCCGATAATCTATAGCAAGAAAATATTTGGAAGGAATCTTGAGAGAGAGAATGAGCTCCCAAAAAAACTGGTACTCTTTATAGTGAAGAGAGGCCTAATACTCAATCTCTAGTCACGGGATGGTAAAATGGAGATGAAGATGAAACCTCGTCCAAGTCGAATATAAAGCCAAAGAGTAAACGTTGTCTTCTATACTTTTTCCTACAAGAATATAAAAAAAATAGTCCAATGAGTTTCCCAATATCCGTTCCTCCTAACTCTGTTCAAGAGTATAAACCCTCATAGAAAAAGTTTTGTGGGGGCCTACAATTTTTGCTGTTTCTTCACTGTACTAGAGGCACATGCAGGAGTATCTCATTGTGCATTGTCTTGCTTAGAGTGTAGGGGCCTTAGAAAATTGAGGAAAAAATAAGAGAGAAAAAAAAAGTTATGTCTGTACAATGTACACAAGCCCTTGCTCCCAGCTGCTCTTGTATTTTTCTCTCTCTCTCTCTCTGTACTAAAAACTACAATCTACAATGTACAATCATGTAAATAGAAACAAGAAAAACTAATAAAAATAATACACTACACACGCAGATTCATTCCCTCTATTTTTTTTCTCTCTGCCATTCTCCAAGTTGAATTTATACACGCACTTTTTTGTTTCAGATTTCATAATTTGAACAAGCGGGTGTAGTACATTAGGGAATAGAATGCAGAAAAAAAAAATTATTTTTTTTTAAAAAATCATGGGACTACAGATTTACACATTACACATGTTAGAAAAAAAGAGGATAAAATACAATTAAACTTTTTGGTATCTTTTCCCAACTTTCTATTGTAGAGAATATACAATTTAAAAAAAAAGAGAAGGGTCTTGCCTTGCATCAAGTGCAGTGGCATTGGCAATGAGAAAGGGAGAGAGAGTGGAGGCTACGAGATTAAAGCTTTTTTGGGTTTTTACGCGCAGGGAAAGTTCCCTAACTTTTCTGCCTCTCTCTCTCTAGTCTAGTGCTTGTGCAAGTGTATGGTATGGGGGTTGAGAAGATGAGAAAGTTATATGAGGGTACATATAACAATCTCTATATTTTTTATATGGGTAAGTTTGCCTATAGAGGGAAAAAAGAAGAGCCGGGTAAGCGCACGCTTTATGAGAAAGGAGAAGAATGAAAGAGAGCGGGTATATAGACTTTGGATGTTTTGGAGGGGGAGGGGGCCTTATAACGGTATACATGTCGTCTACATTATGAGACGAGGATTTAACTATGCGTCTACGCGTTATAGAGAAGGGGGGAATGCACTGGGGAGTCATTGGGATATGCCCAGAGAAGGGAAATTTCATCCGGGTTTTACTCTCTCTCACTCCCAGACAGTCACTGGGGTTCCTCGAGGTAAGAATAGCCAAAAAGAGTACGGCAAAATAAAACTATCTTTTTCAATATTTACTCTCTCTCTCTCTCTCTTTCTTCTTGACATTGACATTGCCAACTACACAATTGGCTTGTACAAGTCACCAGAAATTTTTTTTTATTAAATGGAACCCTTTTGGGAAACGTATGGAGTTTTTTAAGTCCTCATTCCAAGCCATTTAAGCAACGTCAAGCTAATTTCGGCTAATTTTAACAAAAATTGTGAAAAAAGTTAATTTACAACTCGAAATTCGACAAAAAAATACAGTGAAAAAAACATAAGCAAAGTTGATAGAAATCCTTGATAAAAAATCAGGAGTTTTTTATTTGTTAAATATTTCGAAGAAAAAAAAGAAGGGAATTTAAAAGTGAATTAAATTAAATTTAAAAAAATGGTGTAAAGTTGGGTTTTTTGCAATGATTTTTTGGTGAAGAGGAGTGAAATAATTTGAAAAAGAGAAAGTGAAGAATAATAAATAAATAAAAGGAATATTTATGGAAGTGAAAGTACCGGTAGGGCATGGTTCTAATGGAAATGGTGTAAAGGATCGGGAAGATCAAAAAAGATTGGGAGGAGAGACAAATGAGAATAAGATGAAAAAACCATACAAACATTTGGCAGTCCTAGGGACTTTGTGTTGCATAGCAGCTCTAGCTGTCTTATGGATGGCTGTGTTGACAGTGGACTGGGTCTCAATACAAGAACCATTAATTGATCAACTTGAATTAGATAAATTGGGTCCTTATGAAGAGCCCAAGCCAAGTTTAATACGTGTTAAATTTGGATTATTTAAAATGTGTCTCCAAAATCCACAAGGAGCCATTCAAGAGTGTAGAGACTTGGACTGGTATAATATTGGACCCATTAATTTAGGACCCGGGAGAAAACCACCTGAAATGCCCACTGCTCTTATTGAAAACTGCGTCCGTAAACTCAAGTTAGTTTTTTTTTCTATTTCTTATACATATAAAAATTGAAAGAGATTTCATGTAAAAATTTTTTTGAGAAAATTAAAATCTCAACAAAGAAACCACGAGAAAAATGAACAGACAAGAAAATTAGGGTTATAAATATCCTCACTCCATGTTATCCTTTGTGCACAAAATCCTTTTTTTTACATCAACATGTACATGACTCACGTAAATGGTAAAGTTTGGAAACGGAAAAAGAAAAGGTTTCATGCCACACGCAAAAATATTTCAATTTATAAAAAAAAAGAAAAACCTTTTTCTTATTTGGAGCAAAACAAGAGAAAAAAAAAGATTTACGCATTATTTTTAAGTCTACAATGTAATTTAGTTTAATGACCTATAAATTTCACTAAAAAAATTTCTATTATCATTTTCCATGCCCTCAAAAAAATATTTTGAGTTTAGGAGAAGAGGAGAGGGAGAATAGCTAGGCGGCTTCCAGAATAATTTTTCTTTTGTTCAATTTGACAAGATGAAAAAAAAAGAATTAGAGAAAAATTTCAATTTTCAAGACTCCTATTCAATTAGCTTAATTCGATTAAATTTGCAGAGACAGGAACCAAAAGAGAGAGATAGGGATGTGGAGAGTAGACAGTGCACTGGTTGATTCAATCAGCAAAGCGTGGATGGATGAGTAGGGAAAGGAGAAAATGGTGGTGGTGGAGAGATGTTTTATATCTATTGCATTCAAGGTAATGTTCATTTGGTTGAATAACAAATGTTCCCACATGCTACAAGTCCCTCTCTCCACACACACACAGTGTATATATACCACCAAAACCATTTGCATTAATAATGAAACGAGAGGAGAAATTTTCATTTTTTGACGTTCACAATTTACTATGTGTGGAATGAGAATGGGAGGAGTCTTTTTTTTGTCTGTTAGAATCCTCCAAAGTCTCCCATTTCATATGGTCTCGTAGACTCTCCAACATGGAATAACCATGCGGCCAATGTATCTTGTCTTGTAAATTCACTCGAGACTGAAAAAAGAGAAAGTTTGAGTGTGAAAAGTGAAGTAGACTCTACAGTGCCAGTGCCAGTGCACAAGTGCAGTTTACACATAAGACAAGAAAGTTGAATAAAATTTTTTGGAATTTTGGGAGAAACCACGAGAGTGACGGCTTATTTTTCTCTTTCTTCTTTTTGTCTTCATTTTAAGAGAAAAAGAATGTTTTTTTTTCTTTTTTTTTATGTGATGAATATTTAATCAATTACAGATTCACTCTTCCTTTCATTGGATTGTCTGTTGCCTTCACGTCTGCTTCCTTCCTTTGCTTAACTTTTGGTCATTTTTGTCCCAGAAACAAAAAAATTATTGAGGCCAGTATGCTCATTTTGTCAGGTAAGACAAAAAAATTTTTTATTTAAATTAAATTTATTTTTGTCAATATAAATCAAGGTGGCCATTTTATTCTCCACTAAATTTGCTGTACACAACCATTTGAAATTAGAATTGAGGAAGATTGGACATGGAGAGAGTAAAATTTACAAGTAAATTGAGAACACATTTAAATGGTCAAAAAGGGAACAAGGGGAAAGAGAAAGCAAAGGGAAATGGAGTTGATTGAGAAATCTCATCAAAAAAAGTCTAATTATTCTGTCATTTAGCTTTGCAATGCTATGCGTAGAGAATAAAATTTCCTGCTCTCTTCCTCTGTGTCTCTCTGTCCTCCATTTAAATTGAACTCTTCTTTTTGAAATTCAGGCCCTCCTTGAATGAATGGGGGTAATTAATTCTTGCCTAAACTGTAAACTTTCTCTAATGCATTTCTATACACACAATTTTATTCTAGATTACACAACCAAAAAAAAGAAGAGAGCAAAGTGAGAGTGAAGAGAGAGAGAGAGAAAGTAACGTAAATTCTAGTTAAATACATGAGCATGTTTTTCAATCTAGACTTTCTCCAAAAATACTCCTTTCTCTCTCTCTCTCTACATGCGTAGTCATGGGGAAGGAATGAGCAAAGATTTTTTGGGTATCAAAAATTGTGCAAAATAACTATGCTTGGTTAGTCATTCGAAAGGAGAAAGGAGAGAAAAAAGAGAAAGCGAGGAGGGAGTTGGAGGCTAGGCTATGAGGAAGGATTTGATCTTAGAGGGGGGAGAAAGTAAGATGAAGAGGGATACACAAAATAACTTTCATCTAAATTGTAGTGCCTGTACTGTACCTGTAAAAGAAAGTGCCTTGTTCCTTCTTAAATTCTGTATGGTTTATCCTCCTAATCGTATAATTTTTCTTGATTCTTTTCTCTCCCCTCCTCCTCCTCCTCCTTTCTCCATGAAAATGTAACACATTTTCCAACTTCCACACATTCTTGTACATAAGGCTATGCATGTGTTGAAATTGTAATTGGGTAGCTGGATTTTTTTTTGATTCTATTCAAATTCATCAGAGATGGCTTTTCATCTTTATCAAAAGAAAATATTCTTGGCAATATTTATTTATCCTTTTAAATCCTTTCACTTTTTTCCTTCTCATATCACCAAACTCTTTCCCTTTTCCCTCATGAGAGAGAGAGAGAGAAACAAAATTATCTGCATCAGAGCATTAAATCATTTTTTTTTGAAAGAGAAAAAAAATCTGTATTCTATTCTAAAAGATTTCTCTCTGTAATGTATAAGAGTACGAGATAATCTTCTTAAGATTACAGTCAAAGACTTTCTCCCACGTAACCACCACAATAAGCTCAAGTCAGTGAAGCGCTTTCACTCCTCACTCGGTATCTCTCATGAGGAATTTTTTTAGAGAGGGATTTCACTTTTTGGTTGTGAAGCTTCAAAAAAATGATTTATTATTTTTAATTCATTTTGTCGCTTTCTCCACCTCTCTCTCTCTCTCTCTCTCTCTCAATCTTTTTTTGAGTGTCATTCAACTTTGGATGAGTATGCGAGATAAAAATAAATATTGTCATACAAATTTTCATCATATTTGTAAAAATGGAGGGAGAGAGAAAATTGAGGCCGCAGGCCACAAGTAAAATTAGGGGAGGTCATAGAGATAGCAGGAGAGTATAAAAAAGACGGGGGAAAATGGTTTTTTTTTCTTTTCAAACCAAAGATTACATGGACGATTTGGACCAATTCTTTTTTTCCCTTGAAAAACGAGAGAGGGGAAAGGAGAGCCATTGCCATTTTGTGAATAATAGAGGAGGAGTCAAAAAGTTGTGAATTTGATGCTGATGACTTTTTTTTCGCTTGACAATATGGCCATGAGAATCCATTCCTTATTTTTTATGTGTATATCTCCCACACACACACACATGTATCCTTGCCTTGTATTAGTCTCTT
Source organism: Arrhopalites spinosus (assembly GCA_034700945.1). Taxonomy (NCBI): domain Eukaryota; kingdom Metazoa; phylum Arthropoda; class Collembola; order Symphypleona; family Arrhopalitidae; genus Arrhopalites; species Arrhopalites spinosus. The sequence goes on along the minus strand of JAQIVZ010000751.1, from coordinate 44,387 downwards.
CATAGAGTGTAGTCTTGTCATAACATTTTATTCTTTTTTGTACATGAGGTGAAGACTATAAGGAGAGAAAGTGGGGGGAGGGAAGGGGGGGGGTTCTCTGAGTAACGCATTTTTTTTGGCAGTTGTCCATCATTAGCATATTCTACAAGATTCAACTCGACTGTTATTACTCCTTTTTTTCTTCTTTTTTGTATTGTATGCTTTCTCTCCCCCTTCATTCAAAAGAAAAAGATGCCTTTTGGCTAACTGGCATGTAAAATTCCTGTCATTGTCCTTATCCTTTATCTCATGAGGAGAAAAAAAGAGAAAGTTGGTACTCCCAAAGAGTCTCATCCTGTCAACCCTCATTTTTTTGGGGTGGATGGTGAGAATAAAGACACCGTAAAATGACTTTCTTCATTTTAATCAAAAGAGAATTCCCCTCTCTTTTTTTGTAAATATACACATTTATTTCTCTTGAAAATAAACAACTCGAAAAAAAGAGAAAATAATTTTGGGGGAGGGTTATAATTTGGGATCATGTGACTCTTTTTGGAAATTTATTGTATGGGCGATAGTCTCACTGTCCAGTTTTGGATCTCTAGTGGAAGTAGAGGGAAAGCACATTGTTCTATTCCCACATATATAAAATATATAGGGGTACATTAGTGTATTAGAATAGAGAGGAGGGGGAGGGGGGAGAAAGAAGAATGTTAAATGGAGTATAGGGAAAAATCCAGTAGAAAATAAATGGATGAGCACATCCATCAACTTCATGAAGCATAGCGATTTCGATCCATCACTAAATGGCCAATGTCCTCCAAAACTGTAGTGTCCCAATGTCCACAATGTTTGAAATTTCAACAAGCGGGGACTCTTCCTCTTGTCTCTCTCTCTCTTTGGGTGGAGAGAGTACACACATTTTCTCTCTTTTGTCATGGATGAAACTAAAGCCAAAAGCTTTCTCACTCTCTCTCTTGTAGTTTCTCTAGTGGAGAAGGGGCTCTTATTTCTTTCTGTCATGATTACTATTTGACTACTTGTCAGTGATAAATTGTCAGCCACTTTAATCGACATTCATTAACTATAAAGACTCCACTCATCCCCACAGCACAGAGCAGACTGTAGACGGAACAGACTGTGGAGTCCATATGTATGTATGTATATATGTATACAATACGATACACAACCATTTTTTTTTATTTATCTATAAATTCCATATATCACATATAACTCATCCATGAAATGTTGTGTTCAAGAACAAAAAAAAGACTTTCATGAAATTTATTGCAGAGTGAAAGTGGAAAGTGACATCTTTTTTTTTGTTGTGACTTGACTTTCCCTTTTTTTTCTCTCTCTTGCTATAACTGTCCAGCAAAAAAAGTGGAATGTCAAATGTCAGATTCTTTAGAAATGGAGAAAGTCTTTCTCCTGTGTGCTGGGCTATAGAGAGAGAGGGAGAGAAAGGATGCCCCCGACTGACTTTAATTTGCCTCATAATTTTGGCATCTTTCATTCATTATGAGAGAGTCTAATACTCGTAGGATTTAATTTCTAGAGAAATTTTCTCCTGTAAAATATTCCCTCTCTCTTTCTCTCTCCCTGTAAATTTTTTTTGAGACTCTCGACTTTCTCTCTCCTCTCTCTTGTGTCATCTGTAGTGAGTTGACTTGTTCATGTTTTAACAAGGGAAAGTAAAGAAAGGGGGGTCCTTGTATGTGTAAGGATGGGAGATGGAGGGGTTTTTCCTTTTGGAGAAAGGATGGCCTTATCAATGCAATTTACTAGAAAGAAAATTGAGTTTACAAATTGAATCCCAAGAGGTAGACAAGAAGAGGAGTCTCATAAATTCGACAGGTTTCTATATAAAATTTCTCTATACCTGCCTTTCCTATTAGGCCCCCTCCCCCTCCCGTATTATGGCAACTAGTACACAGCGACGGGGACTGATTGTGAGGACTGCCAAAGCAGAGAGAGAGACGTGGGCTGACATTTTACAATGAGGAGAGACTTGTTCTTTGCATGTCTTGGTTTTCTTAGTCTTCGACGTCGTGGCGGTGGTTGACTTGAGATTTTATACCATAAATTCCTTTTGTATTCCATCATCCCTTTTTCCTTTTATAGGAGAGACGAGAGAAAATTATTTAAAATTAACTTTTCTCCCAACTACTTCACTGTGTACTAGTACAAGAGAGAGAAAGTCATTAAATGTGAGATTATTCTATGGAGTCAAGAGTCATATAAAATGACGTGTTTTCACCATGCAACACTGAGCTAACACAAACAGTTCTCTTGTATACAAAGAAAGGCAAGCCTTATTAGCCTTATATTAGAGGAGAAAGTTTATTGTTCTCCGGATTTCCTTTGACACCTCGCTTTCTCTCTCTCTCTCTCTCTCTTTCTTTTTGGCTCCACTTGAAAAGGGAAATCTCGTCACCTGCACATTCCACATGGCAAAAATTTCTATTTAAATCTCTTCCTCTACAAATTCTCCACTCTTGGAATTTTCCATTCACAGTCTCAAGGAGAGAAAGTAAATCCGTGTATCCAATTTGAAAAAAAAGTTTTTAAAGAGAAATCATTTCTCAAAAATATTTTTTGAGAGAGAGAGAGATACGGATATGAGAAAAGTTAATAAGAATAAAAGCATTTGAGAGAGAGAGAGAGAGTATATACATTTAATGATAGGGATAAAAAAAGGAGAAAGAGGAAGTAAGAAGAATTGACAGGTTGACGGAAGCTTGGGAGAAAGCTGAAAGAGTATTAAGTGGCTGTAGACTTTGGATGACAGAGAAAGGGAGAGGGAGAGAAAAAAATTGCAAAAGAAATGAACACGAAGATGGTGACAGAGTGACAAGAAAAGTGTCTCTCCCCTTTTTTTCAAGGGTATCAACTATCAAACTACATTCTGATTGACGTTTACTTTTTTATGCCAGACAAAAAAACTACAAGAGCCACAAGAGAGAGAGGGGGAGGGGAAGGCTGTCAAAAAATTATCTGAATTTTACATAAAAATGCCACCCAAAATAGGAGACAAAGAAAGGGATTGAGAGTTGAGTGTAAAAAAAAAGAAAATCAAATGGATATATCTAATACACATTCTATGGATTTTACAAAGAGAAAAAAAAGATGCTCATGTTGGTCTTTTGGTTGTAGAATAAAGAAGACGAAGCCAATTTAAAAGCCTCTGTCTCCCTCTCTCTCTCTCTCTGTCCCTTTTCTTAGTGACTTGGATTTTTTTTGGGTAAAAGAAGATACAAGATTCTTCTCTTTTCTTGGCTTCCCCTCCTTGTACTACGCCGGTCCATTTATCTTCATAAAAATCGACTGGACCGATAGTGGGATTTTTATTTTGCCGCAAATGTCTCGCACTCTCCTTCCCCCTCCTCCTCTCTGAGAAAGCAACTCACAATCTCTGTCCCCCTTTTGTGTGTGTACACGTCCAAAATAGGGAACAACCTTTTGCCTATCTTTAGAAATGTTACATTTATTTTAAGAAAAAAATCTCAATATAAAATGGGGACTTTTTGGGAATGGAATTTAACAAATATTTGGAACAAATATTTGGAATAAATATTTCTTCTAGAAAAAGAAAGAGTATGTAAGTATTTAATTAACACTATTATTTTTTTGTTTTCTAGGTCTATGTCAAGCCACCGCTCTATTGACCTTTGTGACCCAAATTGGCTCTGAGTTTGAGGCCAACATGCCGTACAGTCATCATTCAGCAAGACTGACATCATTTTATCGTTACAAATATGGCTTTTCATTTTATCTTTTTTTGCTCTCATTCAGTCTCTCAGAATTAGCAGCTTTGTTTGACATGGCTGCCTACTTTCGAAAATTTCCTCCAAATCATTATGTCATTACATTTCATCGACAAGAACCATCGCCGTTCATGGCGACGTCGACGACAAGTCCACCCATGACCATGACCTTACCCATGATGACCAATTCAAATCATCATCACTCTTGTAATAATACATTGAATCATCATCATCATCATCAAGGAGGGAATGGACGGAATAATTTTCATACTTTGCCAAATAATCATAATGGCCATCATCAACAACAACTTCAACATTCCAATGGTCCTCTTTCCCTCAATAAATATCAATCCCATCCCTTGCCCCACCAACAACAACATCAACAACAACAACATTTACAACATCAACAACATCCTGACCTTTGTAATGATTTTAATTCTGAACACATTGACTTGACCTTAGCATCCAGACATAGTTTGGACCATGGACTTAGTTACAGTATGGTTGGCAATGGGGGGAATGACCAGTGTGACCCCGGGATTATGCCCCCACAGTCTTATATTAGTCCGGAGGTCACTATTACGACTATTGAGAGGAGTAGTGGGTATGGCACTATAAGGACCAATCCCAAAATACCGTCCACTGCCACCATGGAAAGTTTTGGGACTTTGAGGAAAGAAAATAATATTTAATTTACATTTAAATGAATCTCTTATAGCTAAATAGTTTAATTTTACTCTTTTTTATTTAAATACTATTTATATATTTTTCAACACAATAATTATTGCCAAAAAAATTTTTTATTTTCTTACAAGAAAAATGAACAAAAAAAACTTTTTCCAAGTGTACAGTGAAAAAAATGAAAATACAGAAACAGAATATATAAATTATAAAATATATATATATAAATTAATTTTAAATTACAATTTACCTGTATAAATAATACAATAATAATAATATGCATATAAATATATATATATATATACGCTATATGGTTACGTATTATCAAACAATAAGCCAATGGATAATCAATGTTTTATTCAATAAATTAAATACTCAATAAGTATTATTGTTCATAAAATGGCTAGTTTTATTTTTATTATTTTCAATAAAATGGAGATTTCTTTTTCTATTATTTAATTTTGAATGAAAATCCCCCCCCCCCCACCACCCACTCTCCATCAGAATGAAGGATCAATTCTTACAGTTAATTACCATTGTTTCAAAATTTGGCTGTGTAAATTCTTTAGAATAAAAAAAAAGAGAGAGAGAGCAAATCCATCCGTAATTCCTTTTTCAAGTGTACAAGAGGGAGAGAGGGGGAGAGATGGAGAAGATGAAAATGCCCAAATGAAGTTTTTGTGTATGTAGCTATTTACACAACATTCAGTACTGTATAATAGAGAAGAAAGCGGAGTGTGTGTCAACTTATCTTATTTACATTGTGCTTATTTGTGCGTGAATAGATTGGCGAGAGAAAACTGAATGTAAATTGACTGTTTTGCACTCTCTACGTGCTCATTCTTCATCTCTTTTGTTTTCTCTCTCTCTCTCTCTCTCTCTGGGAAAGTACCAAGGACTCTTGCTTTTTCTATACAAAATTCTCATTGTGTCCTCTACAAGACTTTCTCTCTCTTTTGACAATGTGCAAAATTCAAATTCAGAGGATGTCGCATTTATATTTCGGAATGAAGGGAATTCAACAACAAGCCATGTATTAGTAAAGGTTTAAATTGAATTGTGCAAATAATACACACACGTATGTATGTACATGTAAAGGCTTATAGTGTAGAAGAGTAGAAAATAAGTACAAAAAATATTTCCTCAAAATTCCAACCATCTCTTTTTTTATGTATAGTCAAATGAATGATTTTCATGACTGTAGACTCTCAGACTCTCCACTTGTTCATTTTATTGAAGAGTTTGAAGATGCCACACACAAAATTCCATTTTGAATTTCAATCACTTTACATGACAAAGAGAAAGATGAGCAATGACTGATTTTTTTTATGTTTCTCCACATCTCGTCTCTTGTGTGTGGAAGATGGACAAAAAAAGGAGAAAGTTTTAATTTAAAACATTTTTTATAGAGAAATACTCTATAAAATAATTTTAATTTTTTTGTTTACATTTAATTTAAATCGAGTCGACTGTAAATAAAAAAATAATTAATTACTGGAGATTGCTGTTGAAATTGGGACTTGATGAAATTAAAATATTTGTAATTAAATGTATTAACATATCGTATAAAAAAACAAATGGACAATTGTATAATATTTATAGAATATTTTTTAAAAAATGTTGTAATTTAAATTTAAAAAAAAATTATAAATTTTATTCAATGCTTATATACATATATATACATACATAAATGTAAAACAAAGTTATATTGTACAATTAAAAAAAATTATGATAAATTAAAAAAAAAATTGTATTTAATTTATACAAAAATAAATGTACAATTAAAAAAAATATTTACAAGAAGAATTAAATAATGGCATTTTTTTATTTTACAAAAAAAAATTAAAAATTTTAATTGAGTTAATTTTTAAAATCTTTAATTTATTTCAACTCTCTCTCTCTCTTGACAGGAAACAGAGTGTTAAATTTTGTCAGGGAAAGATTGAAAAGAGAAAAAAAGAGAAAGAATTTTTTGAAAAGAGAAAGTTGAAGTCTGTTTCCTCTGTTGCAGAGAGAGAGAGAGAGAAAAGAAGAAGAAAATTGACTTGCCCTTATACATGTATTTTTGTGCTTGTAATAAAGAAGGGAAAAAAGGTACAAGATTGTGAAGAGAGGACTTTCTCCACTTGAAATAGTTGGAAGAAAATAAGAAAAGGAGAAAAGAGAGAAAAAAATGATATTTGGCTTTCACTTGGCGCAGGAGCAGGGGGATGCTGATCTTTTCTTTAAAACTGTCCAAGTTCGAAACTCGATTTTGTTATCTTGGATTTCTTATCTCCCCCCCCCTCCTCCCCCTCTCGTTCCCAATGTCATGTGAGATGTTTGAGAAAAGAGGAAGAAAATTCAAAGAATTTCCCTTCTTGTGTAGTCTGTAGTTGATAGTGGGGTACATATGGATGAGGGAAAAAAATCCCTTGTCGCATGAGCTGGATGTAAGTGAAAGTGGATAAAATATTTTTTGAGGGGGGTCTCTCTTTCTTGTGAGAGAGAGAGTTGGTACAATTTCATTCTTAGTTAAGCTCAAAGGCATAACTTGAGTCTATTTCTATCACGCCATTCTCACCAGGTACATCAGTCACCATATCCATTCACTTTTACCCATTCCAAAGAGAAAGTACAGTCCCCCATTGCATTACAACTGTTGAGAATTTTGTGTAGAGGAAAGGGAAAGAAGGAGGGGGAATGATGAAGCATGGGAATATGGGCCTACATTTTTAAAGTGTCAACTCCATCATTTGCCTTTGGAGAATAAATGTTAAATATAAGGATTCAAGAAAATTGTGTAAAACTAGACAACTGGAAGGGAATTCAGAGGATGTCTATGACTGCTCTCTCATGTACTATCCCCTCCATTTTTATACGAGAAGACACAAATGGAAAATAATATTAGGTTGAATCGACAAAGAAACTTTCTCTTTTTTTCAATTCTCCATCCAAATGATCAAGTAGTGATGATGATTGGCTCTCTCTCTCTTTTTTTGTGGAATATTTTTTTAAAATGGAAATGTCGATTGTAGAGTCATCATTTGAATTTGTACAATTTTTCTACTGTCACAATACAATTGAACATATTTTTTTAAAATATATTATTGTAATGGTAAATATTCATATTGAATGGGAAAAAAGGAGAGATATGAAGCAACAGATTTTTTTATAAAAATGATTTTTTGGTATATTGAACTTCGATTTTTAAAACATTTTCAAAAAAATTAAAATACAATAGTAAAAGATTATAAAATTATTTAGGATGGCTTGAAATAAATGATATTTTAACAATTTCATTTAAAATTTTGAAACCGCAGTCAATGACAAAATTCCCTCTTGTAAATTGAACTTGATGAGAATGAATACGTTTGTAGTATTTTTACACAATAAAAATAAAAAGGACAAGTCTCAAAGCCATTTCCTGGAGAACCTTTCCAATTAGAATTGTTTTTTATGAGTCTCTCCTCTCCTTTTGAATCTTTGTGGGGCTATAATTTTACTCCAAAAAGTTTCCTTACAAGAAAAGGAAAAAAAGTCGTCCTCAATCAATTAAACAAGGAATTTACGACGTTGAGACAAAAAAAATGTTAAAATAAAATCATCCACTATCCACCACCAAATTCCCAGAAAAAAAGAAAGCATTCAACTCAAACCCTCGAAAAGAGAAAGTCTTGTACACAATTAAGTCTGTACAAAAAAATAACAAGAGTCGACGACAACACGGCTCCAATTTTTTTTAATGGAAGAGAGAGAGTCATAATAATAAAAAAATTTGCAATACGCTTTCTCGTTTTTAAGGGACTTTCTCTCTCTCTCTCTCTCTAAGATATGTGGGATAATGTCCCAAAAAAAAAGAAATATTTTATTTCTCTCTATGTAAAATAAATAATAAAAAGGTTGTAAAATCTCTAAATTTTTTTGAATAAAGTAATAATAATTTTTACTGTTGAAAAAAAAACTTGTTTTACTATATAATCTGTATGGTAGTAAACAAATAGAATATTTTTTGGAAAAAATATTTCTAATTTGGAAATCCTCCCTTTTCTCTCTCTCCCTCTCTGTTGTAACGCTAGGCCGGATGTTGAATGCAGACAAGACAATTAAATTTTGGGCTGGTTGCCTCACTTTATAAAAGAGACATGTAATTTCAATGGAGAAATAAATATGTACATATTGTCGGAATTTTTCAGAGAATTTTCATGGTTAAAATTGCATCATGTGAACATAAAAAATCGTTCCATTGTTCCACTCTCACGTTTGTCACCCTCCGGCTAGACTTTCTTTTTTTTACTCTTCCGGCTCGAGTTGAGTAAATGTAAGGAGTAAAGTTTAATTGAGCAAATCTTATAGAGAAAAGGGACAAGTTTTTTGTGTATGTTACATTTCTCCCACATTTCCTCCCTCCCCCCTCTCTCTACTTTCTCTTCTTTTTCCTCCCCTTTCTCTCATATTCCACTCTCATCTATTAAGCCAATTATTCCCAAGTTTCTTTGCCTTAAAAAGTCCAATTAAAATTATTACATTTTACTTTCTCTCTTTCTAATATTCTCTTTGGTTTCTTTTTTTTGGCAACCATTTGAATTTGAATTTGGTTATTTATCTTCTTTTTCTCAAAATAATTTAGTTAATTAAGACTAACTATATTAATTTGTTCTTGTATCAATTTATTAGACTTTCTCTCCCTCTCTCTCTCTAAAATATTCAGAGAAATTTAAACAAGTTGCAAAGTTGGAGAGAAATTCCATAAAAATGAAATTTCTTGGGTTTCAAATTTTAGGAAGTCTCTAGTGGTACACACATAAAGTTAATTTCCTGTTTTAGTCAATAAATGCTCCAACTAATTTGAATCGGATATAGAGAGGAAATGAGGTTTGACTCTTGATTTTTTTTTACTGTGCGGTTACAATATGAAGCCAATACTGTACAGCGGAGAAAGTTGGTTTGAATTTTGTACAATATTAGCCCCTTTTTACAAGTATGATACCTCAAGTATTTACTAGAAAAAAGGACTTTCTCTTTTTAAGATGTGGAGACATTAGAGAGTGAAAGTTGAAAAAAAAATTTTCTTGTCTAAAAACACGAGTCTTTGAGATAAAATAAATACTGGGAATCCTCCCATGTACATATTTGTACAGTATGAGATAAAAACTATAGACATAAATTGGATTTCTTCTTTTTTTTTCTACAAAAAATCCATTTATGTCTCTACTCCACTTTGACTGGTAAAGTGTAAGAGAGAGAGAGAAAGAAAAGGATGCGCTTGACAAATAAACAACAATAGCTACATACCCCACAAGAGGGGTTATGGCTCTTGGGGCTCCAATTTGGAACAAAAAGAGTCTCTCTCTTGCTTTCTCTCTGTAGTTTTAGTTTTCCTTTGAGAAAGATTTTCAAAGGAAAACTAGCACGTCACAACTTTTAAAATATCTCCCACCATCTTTTTTGTATCAAGCTAATTAATTAATTCGAGTTGATTGACTCAGCGAGGGGAAAAAATCAAGTTTTGACAAACAATTTTTTTCAAACTAATTGACGTTATCAAGTTAATTAAACGAAAAATTATTTACATTTTTTTACATCATGCTACCAGGGTCCAAATTTTTTTTTTGCTTTCTCCGGGTGGCCATTTTGTGTTTGAGAAAAGCAAGAATTTTGGTTTCTGTTGGCAAGTCAAATGCATTGCTATTGACTTTAATGGAGAGGAGGATATAGATATAAATGGACACAATAAATAAAATACAAGAGAGAAAAAATACAAGGAAAAATGGAGAAAGCCACTGGTTGACTTACGATTACGACAGGAGAGACGGGGGCATTACACTCCCCCCCAACATTTAAACGAGTAGCCGAGGTCCAAAGAGAGAAAAAGATTTTTGCTGGGTGTATAAAAAGAAATAGGTAAATGTTTATGTGGAAGAATGGGGGAGTATTGGAGAAGGTGGGGGGGGGGCTATTTTCCTGGACCAAAAAAGTTCTCCTGACAAGAATAATAAATACCCACCACTCATTATTTATAGTTTTACTTCCAATCTACCGACTTTTTCCTCCTCTCCGTCCTCCTCCAAGAAAAGGACGGGGAGGGGAGTGTAAACACTTTGAGTGTTTACAGTCTTCCATGTTTTTCCATGTACTCCAACTTCACCGTGTGGATTTTTTATAGAGGGAGAATATACATGGACATGGACAGGGAAATAGACAGATATTTTTGGACAATTTTTTTTTTCTCATACATCTCTGTAGTGGAATAGAAGTATAATGCAGACAACAAGAGAGCAAAAAAAACTATAAAATTAATACGCCGTCTACTTTCACTTTCACTAGATCGAGACTTGTGAGGCAATTTTTACGTTTAATCGAACCAACTGCACACACGAAAAGTTGTGATTCCTTCTTTTTTTTGTAGATGAGTTTGACTTTTGTTTGGATTCAGAGTTCTGGAAATATGATGAAAGTTTCCATTTATTTTTTTTTCAACACAACAATAAAAAGAGAGAAATGTTTTTTTGTACTTTCTCTATGCACTTTCATGGAGTGAAAGTTGTCTCCCTTTTTTGAGAGGGCAGTGAACGAACGAACTGAAAGTTTGAAATTTAATTAAATAAAAAAAAAATTAGTTGGTTAATTACCCGTCAAAATTTAAGTTTACAAATTAATTCGAAATGATATTTTTCATTTCAATTTTAACATGTTAAACTTGAATGAGAAACGAGTTTTGAAAATTGGTAAATGAAACATAAAAATAATTTAATTTTTATTTCTTAATACTCAGAATTCAAAATTTAAAAATAAATTAAATTTCTCCACATGTAAGAATGCATGTAAGAATTTAAACTAAAAAAAGCTATTTTTTATTTGAATATTTTTCAAATATTCCAAAAAATCATTTTACAGTAAAAATATTCTACTCTCAATTTTTTTTGTCATTGGGGAGCACTGAATTGTGAAAAATCTCTCTCTCTCTCCAAGTGTGCAAGTTGTAACGTGTAAAATTTTGTCATTTATCAATCAAAACTTGTCATGGAACATCTGGTCGAAGAGTATCAAGAGAGGGAGGGGAGGGGGGAGAGAGTAATAAAGGAAAATTTTATTGCAAAAAAGCTGTCCATGGCATTCATCAAAATTTTGTTAACTCAAGTGCCCTTTAGGACATATCTCTCTACTCTCCAACAATTTCCCTTCAGGCGAAAAAGAAAGAGAGAGAGGGGGGCACACATTATGAATTTGTAATGCAGAAATTTCTTGAGGAAATAAAAAAAATCCCAATTTTATTTCTTACCATACCCACCACTCGGTAGACTTAAGTGAAGAGCACTTAATTCGATGGGAATGCACGCATGGGTTGACTATCCATTTTTTTACAAAAAAAATTCTTTAGATCATTCCAGATATCTCATGTACGTTACACCCTGTCTCTGAGAAGAAAAAAAATGCCCCATTTTCATTTCAATTTCCTTATAAGTCTCTCTCTCTCTCTCCCTCCTTGAAAAAAAATCCCCAAAATCGGCTTTTACTAATTTCCTCTCTATGATTTGTGATTCTCAAAAGAAAGGAGGGAAAGAAATCCAATTTTTTTGTCCATTTTAAAATCTAAAAAAATTGTCCCTCTCTCTCTGTCTCTCTCTCTCTCAAAACAAAACTTGCGTCACTGCCTTGTCTATTGACATAAAAAGAATTTGTCCATGAGTAAAAAGAAGGCCACAAATATTTTGTCTGGTACTTTTTCCCATATAAAAAAGAGAGAAAGTAAAAAAAAGAAAGTAGAGCTCAAGAAGAAGAAAGTAGAAAAGTAGTAAAAGAAATTGTAGCGGAAAAATGTGGTCATCGGAAATGAATCTCTCTCTCTCTCTCGTTTGTATCTTGTCTCCGTCTTGGTTACTTTTTTTTATTATGTGGCTTGTTTTGCCTCTCTTAACACGCAAAGAAAAAGATTATGCTGAAAGAAAGTAACAAAAAAAAGAACTTTCTCTCTTTCTTTCTTTTTGGATGGCGGTGGTGTGAATTGAGTCAAAATTGCTGGAGGGGGATAAAGCCGCTAAACCTTTTTCTTGTATTTTGTAACCTCTACCATTTCCTCTAAAATTGTTCAGACTTGTGAGGAATGGAGAGGGAGGGGAGGGGAAAAAATAAAACTAGCGGAAATCTCCAATGTCTCTCTCTCCATTATAATAACTTATTACTTGTCTCAACCCATGCATTACTAATTCCAAGGCTATCTAAAGAGAGAGAGAGAGAGAGGACAAAAGAAAATAAGAAAAAAAAGTTTTACGAATTTCCAGAATGGTGGACAATTGATGACAACAAATGAAAAGGCACTCAAAGAAAACTCCAAGTCAGAGAATGAAGGTGACTGACAATTTCCATAAAAATCAACTTTTTTTTCTTCTTTATTTCTATACAGACGTATATACATTGTACACATGCATTCCACTCCCAATTTATCTCCAAATTCCTCTTCTTGTTGTGTATGAAAGTAACGAGAGTGGGTGGGAAAAGGTTACAAATCTTGTGTCGTTTCCTTTAGAGAGAGAGATGCAGGTCGTTAAATTTTCTTTGTCATTTTGTGCCCTATTTCGTAGAGAAAATTTGAGAGAGAGAGAGAGAATCTGGAGAAAATTATTTGAATGGCAATTGCCAAAATTTGAGAGAGCCAATTTTAAGTTGATTATTTTGTACACTCTATAAAGTGTAAATAAAGAGTGAAAATATTGTGTACAATTAAATACTTAATTAATTTAATAATATAACAGTCAATTTGATTACAATGAACAATGAAGAAAAACAATCTTAAAAAAAGAAGGGGAGTTGGTTAAGACGACAGTGACAAATCAGAAAAGAATTCACCAAGACACGAGACACAAGGGTGACGTGGAAGGGAATGTGATCAGATTAACAAAAAAAAGAGTCCAACTGGAAACCACAAAAGAAAAAAAAACCTCGAGACTTGAGAAATTCCCATGGGACATGCCTCCCCCCAAAAAAATCTTCTTGTACAATTGAAAAAAAAAGAATCAAAAACTTTAATTTCTAGTCATGTTCATATGAGCCCACTTTTTGAAATAATTATGGTTGTAAAACACTAATAAATTTATAATAATAATGATAGTTAATTTTAAATTATTTAAGTCTTAACCCAACATGTGTGACAGTGACATATGGTGGGGAATGAAGGATGAAATATTTTAATTTTTTTCTCTCTCTCTTCCATTTCTTCCATCACAAAAAATGGGCCTGGTTCCCTTCAAGTTGAGTAAGCAAGAATGTTTTAGGATGGGAGGAGGGGGGGGGGTAAGTGTAGACAAAAATTGACACCAAGAAGATGAAAATTTCAATTGTTTTCCCATTCAAAGAACCTTTGCCCAAATCTTTGGCTCTCTCTCTCTCTCTCATGTATATGGATACAGAGAGAGAGAGAAGTATTTGCCGATATTTTATTGGCGACTGACTCTCGCCTATTTTTTTCCCGGTGGTGATTCTGGGCCGCAGAAATCTCCATCCCGCCCTTTTTGGCCTACCACCAATTCCTTTTTATTCATTGTCTCTCTCTTTCCTCTTTGCCTTGACGTTGGCTTGTGTGTGTGTACTAAACTGAAAATATCCATGGGATTGCTTTTTCTCTCTGACACAAGATAGGGGCTCTCTCCTTGTTTGAGGCTCTTTGTTAATATTATCCAAAGTGTTTCCAACACACCAACAAGCTAAAAGCATGTCAAACCATTATTCTACTCTCTCTCTCTACATGAAAAGACACTGTTCTATTTACACCACCATTTTCTTTTCAAAATTCAGTCCCTCTCTCTTTAAGTTAAGAGGGGCTAATGGACGATTTCCAAGGCTTAATTCCACTTTTGTTTTCTTGTTATTCTCCTCCAAAGAATGAACCCCCTCTCCATCCTCCCCCTGCCCTTTTGTTGTGAGAGAATAGAGATTCTATTTATCAAAAATAATTAAAGTTGAGGTTAATCACTTTTAAAAAATATTTTTTGAAACATAATTAATATTAAAAAACTCTTCCAGTGTTCTTGTTGAAAAATTCAAAGCTTAAATTTTTTTAATTCCCCCATTTCATCGTCAAGCCTCATTCATTACAAGTCTTTTGGCTGAGACGAGAATTAGAGAGGCAGAGAGAGAGAGAGAGAGATTGCGAGGGATGATAAAGATTAATTTATGTTGTTGCAAACCTTTTTTTAACATTTAACTTCTTTTTATTTGTAATGGAAGGATAGGCACGGGGAAAAAAGTCAATTAATTTTTCATCTCAAATTCTTTCATTGAATTCTCTATATCTTCCATCCACAGTTCCGCCAGTGATCCGTCACCAAGAATCTTTGATTGAGTTTAAGACAATCTTGGATTAAGTGAGGAATTCAATTGAAACTTGTCTGTGTTTTTTTTGTGAGAAAGCGTATCTCTAACACTTTTAGTTTCCAACTTTTTTTTGTGGGGACAGCAAAAACTTTTTTTTTTGGCCAACGTTTCTTCTTCTCCACCCAAAGGGATATAATTAATGTAGTTTGCCAATAATAGAGTTGATTTTTTTTGCGAATCTTGTTTTTTTATCACACCAAATTCATCCTGTCCCCCCTTTTTTAGAGGGAGTTGACCTTTGCCCTGAAAAATAAATTTTTGTATGTATTCTCCTTCGGTTCCCTGTTGGGTAGTAAAAGGTTAAAGAATTTTGCAATTTACAAATTTGCAATTTTGTTTGTACACATGTAGAATGTAGACGAGGAAAAAAAAGTAATAAAAAAAATTTAATTTCCCTTTCCTTTGTTTATCATCAGCTGAGTCTCTTCTACTATACATTAGCATTAGTGTACAAGACAAGGGGATAGAGTAAATATTACAAGGAGAAAAGAGTTTGCAATTTTTTGCATTTGCCAAAAAAATGGTAAAACTGGATAAAAAAAACAAGGAGGAGTAGTAGGAGTAGGCCTTCAGAATAAAATATTGAGGGAGGTCTGTACATTGTGGGGAAAGGAGTCATGAGATAACGAAATTGTCATTCGACCGTGACTCCAACTCGACCAATTTTCTCAATAGCAAAACAGAACAGCCCCCCTCCCCTTTTTTTCCTCTTTACCAATAAAGTAGGGAAAAAAATGGTTGGCTTGACAGAAAAATGAGATGAAGAGAGAGAGAAGTAATGAGGACGCTGATGAATCAAAGCCAAAAAAATGGGAAAAGTTTTTTTTAAAGAAAAGAAGATGATCAAAGATCTCGTTTTTTTATTGTGTAAATTGTACTCGTAATTCTCCATTCTCTTTTATATTCTCCGCTTTTGTAACGACACTGGCACTGAGGGAGAGAAGAGTTGAAAAATATTTGTAACATGTAATTCCACAAAAGTTCCATAGTCTTTTTTCTGTTCTAGACCCCAGTCCTAGTAAAACAAGAGTTGCTTTTTTTGCAAGTCTTAATCTTGCATCATGATCATAAACATGATGATGATGATGAGAGAAGATTCGTTCATGTAAAATTTATCAAAAGTTTTTTTTTGATCTTTTCTTTTACATCTCAAATTTAAATCCGAACCGTCTGTCGTTGTCACTGTCGCTGTCGTCTCTTCATCTTTATGATCTTTTTATCTTAATTTTATTATCCTCTTGAAAAAAAGTAGAGAGAGTGACGATGATTAAGCTCATGTTTATGTAATGTAAGAAAAGGTGAAAAGATTCTTTTTTTTGTGTATATATCCATTTCCTTATAATTTATTTTTCAAGCTTTCATGGAGAGAGTACATTAAAATGTCGGAGAGTTGGAGAAAAGTTAAATTGGAAAAGAAATCAATTAGTCAGCAGGAAAATGGAGTAACCTCAGAGATTGATTGAGTTGCAAAAAAAAGAAACTTGTCTAGAAGACTTGTCCAAAAAAGATCTAAGCTCCATTCGAATTCTTACAAGAGAAATACGAGAGACGAGAGGGAGAGAGAGACTTTTTTTCCAAGTTTCTACTTTTTTTTAAAGCTTTTCTAGGAAAAAAGAATTGTAAAAAGAAATAATACTAAAACTCCACAATTCCAAGTCCCAACTTTTTTTAATGATCATCATTTTAATGGGGAGGAATTAAAATCAATTTTAAAGAAAATAAAAACTTGCCAAAAAAATCAAGTCTACAATTTTTATTTTAAACATGTACATATATTCATCTATTTCCTACAAAGAGAGAGAGAGAGAGAGAGAGAGAGAGAGAGATGTAATAGAATAAAGATTGTATAGAGGATGCCCGGAGTTGTGCATGTTCATGTTGTACAGAATGAGTACAGAGAATGGTTATAAGAAGAGATACAGAAAGGAATACCTTGGAGATGTTCTTTCTTATTCTCCCTTTAGTTTTTTGGAGGAGGTGAAGTTGTTGAAAAAAAATTGTTTGAAAATTTGTAGGAGACTGTTTTTCGCATGGGGGGAAGAAGAGGAGAGAGAAAAATTGCCAGTGTGTGTGATATAGAAGATACAAAGATTGTGTGGATTGTGTAATGTAGATGAAGAAATCTAATTTTGGGTTCTAGCCGTGGCTACACAACCACCACGGCTAATTTTAGGCTTTTTTCAAACCAAAGAGACAAGAGAAGAGGGAGAGAATAAAAAACAAGAAACTTTCAGTTTCGATCTGTTGAGAAGAAAAAACAGTCTTCCCATTTTTTCATATATTACATCATACAACTACATTACTGAGAGGGGGGCAGAGCCTCTTCTTGTCTTGTAGTTTTTGTTAGCCCGGCCAATTTACTTGATTTTTGTTCTTTTTATCTCTGCAAAATTAAATCCCCCCTTTGTCTCATCCCCTCCTCCCCATTCAAACAAGGATTTAATGAGGAAATTGGGCTTTTTTATTCTGTGCAAAATTTTCTATGGGTCAAAATAGCCCAAATCTTTTTTTTGTAGTGCCAAAATTCTTTACAGTGTGAAGAGGGGATTTATGGTGAATTTTTTTAAGTTAATTAAATACTAATTAAAGTA
Source organism: Arrhopalites spinosus (assembly GCA_034700945.1). NCBI lineage: Eukaryota > Metazoa > Arthropoda > Collembola > Symphypleona > Arrhopalitidae > Arrhopalites > Arrhopalites spinosus. Next base: position 27,019 of record JAQIVZ010000751.1, on the reverse strand, counting down.
TGTGGAAAAGAGAGTGGGTTATCTGTTTGTGAGTAATTTGATTAAGGTGGAAAATACAAAATTAAATGTTAATTGACGACACAGTGAATTTTAAGCTTAGCTCAATTCCCAATACAATTAAAAAGTCCAAATTTTCAAGACTCAAGACTACAAACAAATGTTCATAATTTGTGTGCTTAATTGAAATTGAAATTTAAAAAATAGTGTCAAGTGTAAAATTAATTTTTTTATATAAAAATTCAATATTTTAAGTGTAGTCAAAAAATTGAACAGTTTCAATTTAATTTAATACTCAAAATTAATTAAGTGCAAGTCATGTGAATTAAAAAATTAATTTTCTGTAAATAATTTAAATAAATTCAAAAATTTTCAACTTGGAATTAATCTTAATGGAAAGTGAGTTTTTGCCATCAACAAGCCAATAAAAAAAAGGAGGGGGGCAACTGGTTTTATTGAGTGAAAAAGGAGATTGTGGTTATTTTTCCCCCTGTAGAAAACCATATGTGAATATATATACATACCTCTATATATATATATTGTAATCGAGGGTGGGAGAGGATATGAGTAGATTTAAATTAAATTCCAAGAGGACTGTGAACCCCATCAAAAAAGATTGTTAAAGGGACTCTCTCTCTCTAGATATTTTACAACTTGATTCTTGTTCAAAACTTATTTTCTCTCTAGCCAATTCTCCCTCTCTCTGAAAAAGTTATGGCATCCATAAAATTTGCAGCGCATGTTGTAGCACAAGTAAGTAAATATCAATTTTAAATGGGAAAATTTCCATTTGTGTATGGTTTTCTGTGTTTTAATTGTGAATATTTATTTATTTTTGTGTGGACACACAGTCAGAGAATCAAGACTGTCGAGAGGAAAGTGTAAAAAAGTCAATGTTCAATGCACCAGTCAGTGAATGGTCGATGGTTCCTCCGTCACTGAAGAGTCATCATCACAGTTCCAAATCAAATCCTTCATCCTCTAAATCTCATCAATTGTCCGAACGGGAGAAACAAAAACGGGCTGAACTCATTGCCCGGGCTAAAGAGAAACGGGAAGCTTTGATACGTCAAATTCGGAATGAGAGAAAACTCATGTTCTTCTCTTCCTGTGTGGCTGTCCTTGCTGCTTTTGTATGGCTTATTGCTGTCTCTACTGATTTTTGGTAATATTATCATTTTATTTATTTTAATTTTGTTTTTTAATGTAAATTTGATTTATTTGTAAGTCAACCCTTTTTTTTGTCTTGTCCCATTAATATTTTGTTTTTGTTGAGGGGCTGCTCATTTTTTTATTGATTGTGAATTATCTTTATTTACATAGCCCAAAAAAAACTTGTTAAAAATAACACGGAAAATTGTGAAGAGTCAAAAAATGGAGCAAAAAATATTTTTGTTTAAATATTTACATGAAGCTTTTGACTGTACGGAGTGAGAGGAGAGAGAGGGAGATGTTTTTCTTTTAGTTGCCTTTAGGCTATTTACATGAGAGTACATTAGTACCTGATGACTGGAGCAGTCACTCTAGTACAAAAAATGTCATCAATCTCATTCTCCCGAATTGACAGGATGACCTCAAGCCAACTTGAAGCTTAAACTCCCTCCCCCCCTCTCTCTCTGTCTATGAGACAGGCAGGCAGGGAGATAAAAAAAAAGTTGTCAATCATCAACTGTTAGTTACATACAGAAAGATTTTATTTCTTTTTAGTCCCTCTTAAAGCCAATGCCAAATTTTTTTTTGTGTACAAATTCACAAAATACAGATACAAAGTTTTTTTGGAATTCTCCGAGTGGAGAGGAAGTGACAAAATTAAATTTTTCAGGGTTAGAAATATTTATTTGTGTTTCTATTTTGTATTGTCTTGTCTTGTCTTGTAAAATTATTCAGAGTTTTTTTTTCGTTAACAATTAGTTGAACATTTTCATTTTGTTTATTTTATATTCTTCCAAACAATTTTTGAAGGACTTTCTCTCTCTCTCTCTCTCTCTTTGTGACAGTGAGAGTAAACAAAAAATATGGAGAAGAAACTTTTTAGTCTTGAATCCGGAATTGTTCCGGAAAACCTTTTGTATTTCAATAAATTTTCATTGAAATTCTCACTCTCTCTCTCTCTGTTGATTTTATTTTGACGAGTTGATGTCAAAGTTTTTTTGTCTCAAAAAATTTGATATTTGTTTTTCTATCCTTAGTCAGTCTCGGTAGTCGTCAAAAATAATTAGATGTGACGTTGACGCTAAGATTGAGGCAACTTATTAGAGAGCAAAACTATTAAATATTGTGTAAAAATACTTTTAAATTTTGAAAAAAATAAACTTTTATTTATTCTTCTCTCCCTCTCTCTCACAGTACAGTATCGAATACGAAGATACTTTACGTAATGTTTACTTGTCCTAGAGTAGAGACATTAGAGGTGTTAAATTTAGCATTGGGATGATTTCACAGTTAGAAAAAAATTTTTTTTGAAAAAAAACTTGTTTTGGTTCTTGGAGAAGTGTGATGCTCTCAAATATACCTATACAAATATTATATATTTTTTTTGAAGCTTGAATTTCCGTTCCATTTTTTTCTTGTTCCTTTGAGGTTAGAATAGTAGTAAAGTTCAGACTGAAATTTATAGTTTCCTGCTCATATTTCTCTCCTACTCTTAACAACTACTCACGATAGTGGTAGTTGTATGTAGTGGGTTTTGATTTTTGTTTTAAAATATAATACTCTTACATAATATATATTTCTAAAAATTATGTCAACTTTTCCCAGATTTCCCAAAAACGTAAATAATAAACTTTCTCAAAAATTTCTGTCAAAAAAAATCATACCGGAACGGTAACATTAACAAAAAAAATTGAGTTGTGAGAATTGTGGCGGCATTACCAGAAAAACTTTTTTTGCCCGTAATTTTCTTTCTCAGGTAAAGATAAAATAATGAGATAGGGGTCACCATCATTAAGTTTTTTGTTTTGATAAAAACCAAAAACCAAGCTCTATAAATAAAAAAAATGGGGAGAGTTATTTGTATTTGTCTTTGTAATTTTAGAGAGAGAGAGAGAGAGAGAAGGAGGAGGAGGAGACAAGATTTTAATTTATTATTGCGTGTGGTTTACACAATCTCCACCATAATTTTCTCTTGGTGGTGGACAGATTCACATGAAAAAAAAATATCAAAACTTAATGTTGGTGTAGCATGTCATGCTGCTCAAGTATCCGGCCATATGTAATTTCCCCACTTTGTTTTTGGTTAGAAAAAGAGTCCAGGTATTTTGTTGCAAAAAAATCAATGTCATGTGGACAATCCATTAAGAGTAAAAATTAATTTAGTAAATATAAAATGTAAATTTAATGGTAAAAGAAAGGGAAGGAAGAATATATTTGCATAAGAATGAGTTGAGGGAATGGAAAAAAGGAGAGTATCTCATTTGCCATAATTTCCCTAATAAAGGTCTCAGACAAGCCAAATGCTCATTAAGGCACTCTCTCTCCCTGTGTTTACTTATAATAAGACGGAGGATGAGAATGGAAAAGAAGGGAAAAGAGATGACTAATCCTTCATCTCATCCCCTCTTTGTGAAGGAAAGAAGAAACTTCATCAATTTCTAATCGAGAGAGACTTTGGCTCAAGCTGAGAAAGTGTGGAAGAGAGAGAGAGAGAGGGACTAGCACTTGCACTTGCCATAATTTCCTATCTCATCCGCCTCCACTTGTAAAATGGTTTTTTGTATATGTACATGATGTTATGTTCTGTATAGATAATTGCATGGGGAGTATTCGTAGGAATATATGGAATCATGTTCATTTCAAAGCCATTGAATTGGGTGGCTGTCTCACCCGTCCATTTCATCCTTGTGTCAATCCCCTTAGTCTCTTCCTCTTCCATCCTTCATCTTCCCTACCTTTACAACCTACAACGAATTTTGGGTATATCCAGGCAATTTCACTCTCTCTCTCTCTCTCTCTCTCTCTCTCTCTTGTATAAATGATCCATATAAAAGAGGAGACGGTGACGGTGTGTGGGCCTTCATTAATCATAGAGAGAGAGAGACTTTGTTTGTTAAATATGTAGTGTCTAATATGTAGTTTATATAAATTCTCTACATTTCCTATAGTTTAAGCCATGGCTAAAATTCTACTCCATTATTTAAACTTCCTCTCTCTCTCTCTCTCTCTTTCTCTTCTTTTGAAATTAGTTTCTCCTATTTTCTCTCTCTCTCTCTCTGTCTTTGGTTCAAGTGAAAAATCTGTTATTTATTTTGACAAAATGGAGACATGGAAATTAATGTAGATTTCAAAAGTACTATTTATTTAAACAAGACAATATTTAAACGTCATTTTAAATGGTAAATTTCTCTTTTCTTGGGATATTCAAAAGGCTTAAGAAATTAAAATAATTGTAAGAAATGAGTAAAATATCTACATGGGTTTTACTATGTAGAGAATAAAATGGAGAATGAAATGATTGATTTAAATTTTTGAAAATTCATTGCAGGTACGGTGTGACGGGGGATGAGAGTCAACTTGGTCATAATTATACATCAGGAGGGAATCAAAAAATATTTGTCTCTAGTAATGCCGGTCTATGGAAAACGTGTCGTACCGTCCGAGCCAATAATACTGACGAGAGTAAGTTTTTCCATTACATTAATCATCTTCCCCCTCCCCCTCCTTTAAAATTTATACCTTCTTGGGAACACTTTCTCCCGAGCATATTAATTCCCCCCTCTCTATTTTCTTTTGTTCTTTCTCCAACCAAAAAATCAAAATTTTGGATTACCATTTTGTGTGTAAATTTATGTAAATGTCTTGACCTACACAAAAAGAGACTGACATGAGGAAGGTCAAGTTAAAGTTGAGGAGAAAACAGAGATTGAAATGGGTTGACAAGACGAGAGTAAATATTTGTTGAAAAAAAGGAAGGGAAATGACATGGATGCCAAGGATGGTTAAGTTTATATACGAGACAAATAGACAAATTTGCATCTCTCTCAATGTGATCTTTCATACCAAGTCCAAGTTGGGGGATCCAATTAAAATCCTAAATTTAGTTTTTCTCATACACAAAATTCTACAGCTGCCTCTCCCTATCTTCACCTCTTCTCCCAGTTAAATGAGCTCTAGGCACTCTCTCTTTCTCTCTGCTGTGTATTTCATATTTCATAACCATGAAAGCATAAAGCTGAAGCTGACGAGTCTCATCGTCTCGCATTTTGACTCTTGACACTCTCACCCTTCCAAAGGATGGAACTGGTAGCGAGGCATTTCAAAATTACTTTATTATTTTTTTTTTTATGTCCATATTTAACACCCAACGGGGATCTCTTCCATGTCTTGTCTCATCTTCTAATTGATTTTTTTTCTCAACTTTGAAACGAAAGAAGCGGAGGAGGACATTTTTTTCAATGTTTATGTTCAAGTCATCATAAACAAACAGAGTGTCAAATGTCAATCTATGAGAAGATTCATTTCATTATTTATTATTTAAAATTAGCAAAATACATTTTAAACTGTCTTGTCTACTTTATAATGACAAATAAAAACAATAAGTTTAATTTTAAAAACTTAAAAAAATTTAATTTTTAAGGTCTCAGCTCAACGCTTATTTAATCAATGATTTACATTACACCTCAAACTCTTTATTTAAATGACCTTTTGTAGGAGAGCGAGAATGTAGGATAAAGTTTATCTTGAACCCTTTATTCCGGAATTTTATTCCAGTTTACGTCATCGACCTTTTTTTTTACTTTGAATCAACCGACCGGGACTCGAACCCGCGGAATCATTTTCATTGTCAAACTCTTTGACCACTCTCCCAATTTTAATTTCTTACGTAATCTCATCTTAAGTCAATCATCATAAAATTGATCAAGACAATAGAATAGATCACATGGATAAAAAAACGCGGTAAATTTTTTAAAAGTTGAATTCCCCAATTCCCCCAAAAAATATTATTTTTGACTTTGAGTTTTTATAATAAACAAAATAAGACTTGAATTTGAGGGAGCTAGAGTACAAGTGAAAAAAATAAGTTGAAGTATTTGTAATAAAGAGAGGAGTGTAAATCTACAGATTTTGTGTGTGTAGGAAGTGGGTGAATAGAAAAAAAGGGAGGGGGAACAGTTGGTTTCCTTTGGAGAGATGGTTTTTCTGTCATTCTTGTTCATCAGAGGATCATCTTCCTTTTTCCCCACTTGACTCACGGGCTAGTGAGAAACTTTTGATAGTTTTCCCTTTCCACTTTTCCACGAGAAAAAGCCGGTAAAGGAATCATATTATTAACTCTCAACTTTTTTTTCTTCTTCTCTTCTTTCATCCTCTCACTTGACTCTCTCTCTCTCTCTGTAAGAAAAGAAGAAAATAATCGACGTTGGCGATTGTCAGCTCAGCTGCATCCCAGAGCTAGAGAAAGTGAGAGAGAAAGTGAAAAAAAGGAGGAGGAAGAAGATCCCCTGGTTTTTGTACGAGTTCACAAGAGTCAACATATCTCTCTCTCTCTCTCTCTCTCTCTCTCTCTCTCTACCTTCTCACTTGACTTGGTCTATTCTCTGGCAGTTCATTCCATCGCCTCTGGTCTTATCACAACATTTTCTTTCTCCTTTTTCTTTTTTTTTCTCTCTTGACTTTTTTTTTCTCACGTTAAACTCTATTGAAACTTGGTCCGAATATATTGTTCCCTCCTCCTCTTTCTGTTCCCTGTCAAAACATAATAGAATGTGCCAGATTCATTTCAAAAAGAAAGGGGGGTAGCGGTCCAAATTTTTTACAGACCAAGAAAATCAATGAAAGACTAGAAAAAGAGAGATCAAGTTGTATTTAAAAGATTATAAAAAGAAATGTGGGTAGACAATCAAGTCACCAAGATTGAGTCTGATGTTTTGTCAAAAGAATCTCAAGAAACTGGTGGGTGAAAGTTGGAAGAGATTTGGGAATTATTTTTTAAGTTAGTAAAAAACTCGTATTAACTAGTAGATTAATCTACTAGTTTAAGCCAAGTTAGTCTACCTGGAAATGTAACATTAAGAAAGAACATTTGGTTAATTGTATCATTCCATGTCTCTCACCCTCATCTTCCCCAAAGTGAAGATACAAACCTACAATTTTTGATGGGATGACAGGAGTATGAGAAGAAGGGGAAAAAGTCATGTCTGAAACTTGTACAAGATTTCTTTTGTACAAGGAGAAGAAAAAAGGGGAAGATGGTGGTGGGTCCTTTTTTGTCTCTTTCGTCATGACTATGAGGATGGGCTTGTTGGTTGGTTGGTGTGCTCGTTAATTACTTTTTCTCATCCCTGGTAAGTTTGAGAGTGGAAAGAGATAGGGAAAGTTGTAGCTTAATGTGTATATCAGTGGAGATACATGGAAGAGTGTAAATCGTTGTGGGAATTGAACCCTCTGTCTCTCCCTCCAACTGTATCTGTATACATTTACGCAACTTTATCCCTTTCGACTTGTTAGTAACCATCCTGTCACAGAGTCACTGGAACCTTTCATGTCAACTGGCACTGGCTACAAACCCACCATTATAGTGGTTGTGTGTAGTACACTGGATGCAATTTTGGACCGTATAAACCAAGGAGATGGAAGGTTAGATTAAAGACTGGAGCTTTTTGTAACGACGTCAGCACTAGAATCTTATTGACTTTTTTCCTCTTTCTCTCTCTCTCTCTGTAATTGCAAAAAAGTCGAGGAATCGTCTTTTGTATCTTGAGTGATTGGCTTGGTGTATTTATTAGTATAAAATTTTCCCATTTTCAACGACCAACACTCAATTATATTTTATTGAGGAGACCATGGCGGGGAAGTGGAGAAACAATTTTCTAAAAATAAAGTGTAATAATTATCGACCATTACAGATTGTAAAGAGAGGATTAAAGGGAATTCCCTAGACTTTTAGATTGGACATTCAATATCATGATCCACTAATTGAAACTTTTGTATCATCCTCTCTCTCTCTCTCTCTCTCTCGTTATTAGCACTTGTGTGTGTTCTTTTAGTGCAGAAAGTTTATTATAGAGAATTTACTAGTTACATGTACAGATATACGGGATTAGTTTATGGGAGATGGAGCCTTTTGGTATTTTTTCTAGACAATGTAAAGGATCATTAAGTTGGTAGGTAATGATGAGGATCATATAATAGCGTTGATTTAAATTCGTTGACGTGTGACATCCAAAATGTGTTTTTGTGTACCAAAAAGTACTCCAAGGATTTGCTCTGTATATTGCGAAACGTTCCAAAAACTTATTTTGTAATCCCAACTTTGTAAGCCACAGACAAATGGAGCTCAAAGTTAGAGAGAGAGAGAGAGAGAGAGAGGGAAACTTTATCCCGTAAAATTCCAGGGGCAGAAACAGACTGAGACAACAATTTTCTATTGTATTTTATATAGACAAAATCACCTGTAAAATGTTGTACAATGGATAAACTACATTATGTGTACAGTGTACATACTTTTAAATGATAGTCAAATTCCACAAATTTTAGTGGTACTCGTTTACTGGTACAAAAACTTAAAAGTTATCTGCACCTTCTATTTAACTATCTGTACATGGGAATATTTTACGTATAGTTTATGCAAGACGAGGGAGAGGAGAAAAGAGTGTATAAATACCAACACAAAAAAGTGAACCGTGAAAAGAGTCTATTCTCTTAGTTTTTGACAAAGCTAAAGAATAAAAAAAAGTTTTTTGGGGTGAATCTATTAGTCAAACAAAAAGTTGACTAAAATGCCACTACTGAGGCTTGACATGGTCCATGTCAAGGCAAGCTTGAGACTGGGACAAATATTAGGACCATCTTTTGTGTTTTAGTGGTTCACTAAACTTTTTTAAGAGCTCATCCATTTCTCTCTTTTGTTTTAGTATAATATTTTGAACATTTAATAACAAATTAAAGTTGAGAATTTAATGTGAAAATCATTTTAGCTCTTTGAATATTCTCTCTCTCTCTCTCTTTTGAATTTGAGGAGAAATAAATAACTCATTTTCACAACTGTCACAAAATTCCACCACTCTCTGTTTTCTCCATTTCATAAAAGTTTTTAAAGTCTTGTTGTTGTGGAAGAGGAAAAAGTTTTTATCTCTTCAAATCTCTCAAGAATAATCTTTTTCTTTAACTTGTTGTTGGAGTACTTGGGAGATAATATAATTTTTGAGATGTTTCTCATTAACTTTTCATATCCTCAACTTTATTATAATCATGCCACATATTTACTAAATAAAACAATAAGTTGTAAATTTTAATATTCATTTTTTTTGAAAAATCAAACAACAACTTTCACTTGCATCACCAATAATTTAATTGAAAATTCCACTAGTAAGTTTATAAGAATTCTGATTTGTAATTCGTCGTGATTTCTTTACACATTTTATCTCTCTATATCTCGTCTGCAGTTTTTTTTGTTAAGTAAGAGAAAATTTGGGACTGAATTAACTACCTTTGCCAATTTTTTTCTTTTCTTCTTGGCTGGAGACTCAGGGAGAGAATGACTCTGTAACAAATGAGACAGGGAGTTGTAAGTCTGCGTGCCTTGCCAATTCAAAGTGGGTTCCGGAATGAGAGAGAGAAAAAAACGGATGATGATGATGAAGATAAAGATGAGGAGAAAGACGAAGAAGCTTTGTCATATTTCTACTCAAACTTGGTGGTTCTTCTCTCTTCAGTCCGTGGTTTTTAAAAGAAGAGATGAGGATGAGAGTAAGAAAAATGGAAAGAGAGACGATTCTTCATCATGTTAATACTCAGAACACCTTCCTTCCCCCATGTCGGCCATGTCCATCATTTGTCTCCCCCCTTTTTTTTGCACGCAATCCATTGTACTCAAAAAAGCAAAAAATAAGAAGAATTTCTTTATATAAATTCCTCCTTGTCACGACCAATTCATTCCAAGAATTTATAAAATGGATTCTGATTAATTCTCCTTGGAAATATTTTTGATGGCATCATCTCTTTTTACAAATTACCCATCAAGATCACAGTACATACATACTGGATACTAGTATCTAATAAATATTGAGTGATTTGATGATAATAATAATTATTAATTTTTCATATTCATCACATTTTAATTAAATTTTGTCATTGAGAATCACCAGTGATTGTAGCCATTGAGAGTAGAAAAGGGAGGAAAAAGATCAAATTCGCATTATTTCAATTTTTTTTATTCAAGGGAAATCTTTTTATCGGAATAGAAATTGGACATGAGGAAAACGGATATAAAAGTACAATAGATTGGAATATAATATAACAGAGTACTTCCGTGTGTGCTCCATCTTCGTCTCTCGTCCTTTTCCCCTCCCCCCCTTCTCCAGGCATTCAAGGAGAGTAACACTGAAATCCCTTGGGAAGAATTTAAAATTTATTCCATGGCTTCGCTTCCATCCTCTTGGTCTCTACACATTTCATTGAAATTCGTCATATCACCTCAACTATGGTCTACGAAGAAAAAGAAGTACATATTATTATTATGGACTATGGTATGTTTAAAAAAAAATTTTTACCAAGGATCAAAATCCAACAGAAATGGTTCTCTCTTCTTTTTTTGAAGACAAACAAGACTTTATATTTGTTGTAGTTGTAGTGGTGTCTCTACTGTGTAAGAAAGATATATCTTTTGTTGTATTTTCCTTTAGAATTCTCTCAGAGTGACGTGGAGGTCTTTCGGATAAAGTTTTACCTTCAAAAGATGAAGCCCCCCTTTCTATTCTTGTAATATTTGCATAGACACACACACACAGAGATGGTGGAAAATTTGCAAGAACATTCCTTCTTTCTCTTGGCATGTTAAAATCTCTTGCAAATATTTTTGCAAAGAACAAAATCCGACCTGAATTCCATTTATTTTGAATTCAAAGAACCTTGTTCTGTGTAGAATAGACAATTAATTGTGTTGGAAAAAAATGGAAATGGACAGGGTTCGAATTTGAAATTTAACAGTTTTTTTGGAGGAAAAATAATGTTTGACCCGCCTTATTCACGTTGAGGTTTGTCCTGTCAAATGCCAGTTTTTTTTATATTATTCTTTTTGTGGTCGTTTGTACGAATGATCTCTTGGTTGTAGAATGTAAATGAATGAATTTGATCAAAGATAATATTACAGGGTCCCACATGACCCCTTTATCCTCTCAGCTCTTCTTTTCAGTGATAAAAAGGAAAAATGATAGTACAAAAAAGTACCAACACAGTTTTCTAGAGAATTTAATTCTAGATGTAGGTTACTCAAGTTCATTGACCTATGTCAAAGTGTTTTTTGACAAACGTCGTCAAATGTTTTGCAAATTGTGATATTAGAGTAAGTTATCCAGTGGAGTACAAGTGGCTGTCTTGATATTGTGCAGACAGAATAATAATTCAAACAATAATTATTTGTGTAATGACCTAGGTCAATAGAATAAAGTGCGTAGAATAAATTTGTTTACAAAAAAATGTTTTTAAACAATTTTATTGGTGAGTGATGGAAAAGGATATATGAGAACTTGGAGTAAAGGAGGAGATAAATACCCATATGACTACTTGAATGTATAAATTTTTGTGTAAACTGTAATACCGTTTTTTTACTGTCTTTTTGGATAGCTTGGTGCAAGTATCACACATTGTTCACGGATCGGGAGGAGATAAAGAGAGATCCTGGTCTGGATGAACACGTCATCGGTGAGCTTACTTTGATGAAGATTAAATGCTTTTCACTTTCTTTCGTCCTCCTCATCGTCTTGCTCTTCCCTTCCTAGTTTTTTTTGTACTTTAAAGGGGGGGGGGAACCCAAGTCAGAGGAGGATAAAAGGGAAGAAACAATGTACATAGGCATTTAACCTTATAGGAAATTCCTATTAGGAATAGTACAAAAAATAATAGTAAAATGTATATGAAAACCATTATCATATATTATAATAGCTCTTATACCTTAACTGTAGACTGTAGAGTAGTGTAAAAAAACTGTAGGATAAAAAGCTTTTAACATTTCTTTCAAATTTCAATTCTCCTCTACCTTTTCAGTCCTTTTTTTTCCTTCTCCCTTGAACAAAGAGGATTCACTTCTTTTCTTTTTTGCGAAAAATGACAAATGGAAATTGAATATGATGGAAAGTCTCTTGCCTTTTTTTACATCTTAATTTGCTTCCAGGAATTTTGTTGATCTAACATCATGCTCCTATTGCTTTGTAAAAGGGCCTCTGAGATTTTTTTTACAAGAGACATATTGTACTCAATTCTCAAGAATATAGTTTTTTTAATACATTTTTTTAAAATTTAATCTTCAGTCAACTTCACTTTTTCATATTTTAAGCTTGTAATTACGTTATGAGGATTTTAGTCATAATTTTGACAATGATTTACAATTCAGAGTAGAAAATGTAATTTTTTTAAAAAAATAAAATGCCTATGTACTCAGCGAGTTTCTTGTTTGTCAACTAATTAAACGAAACGATAAGTCTTACTGTATATTATTTATATGATTAATTTTTGATGTTTTCTTTTTGAAAATTTACAGACTACACACGAACTGTGACGATTTTTGCGATAATGAGTCTTTTTACAATGTAAGACAAAAAAAATAAATTGACTTTAAGTTGCTTTAATTTTTTAATCGTGGGGTGTCATTAAATTGTTTAACTTGAATGTTACTCAATTATCTACTGTCCCATTTTGGGTTTGTAAAGTGTGTCATGTCTTATTTAAGTACTAGTAAAACCAACAAGAGATATTTTTCAAACTTTATAAAAATAATCATGTCATATTAAATTACATCAATTTTTAAATTACACAATAATTAATCTAAAATGAATCGACTTGAATTAATAGCATTGCTCGGTCACCCGCGATTACTTAAAATAAAGGGAGTAGCACTGAGCAAGAATAAAAATAACTGAAAAATTTGCTCTTCTTTTTTTCAGGTCTATCTCCCTCTTTTCTGCATTCTATACTTTCAAGAATTCAAGGTGAGAAATTTGAATTTACTGTAATTTGTACTGTATGTAAAATGGCTAAGAATATTTTTTGATGAATTAATTTTTTTTAAATAATTCAAATTCAAGATATGTGTACAAAAGGCTTGCAGCTGGACTTTACTTTATAACAAGTGAGTCATGTAATTTGTAATTACATTAAATATTTCAATATATCATGAACTAGAACCTGACTGAATAATACATTTAAAATATTATATTTTTCAGTGCTAACCCTTTTGGTAGTCTTGGAAGTGACCATTACATTGGTTCGTTATGAAAAAACCCATGTGCCTTTCAATCATCCCAAAGGATCCAACGTTCAATATGGTTCGAATATTAAATTAATGTATAAACTTTATTATCCCAAAAAGTGCTTACAGTGTTAAATTAATGGTTAATTTTGATTCAAAAATTCAGGTTTTTCTTTCTATCTCGGCTGGTCGGTATTTTTTGTCTATCTACTAAATGGATGCATCTTTCTAGTCCTTTCAAGAAAAAGAAAAGGAGAGAAGGAAGATGGAACAATTGATGATGAAACTAGAATTATTGGTCGCTAAAATATTCTAATTGTATGTACTTAATGTATTTCCTCTAAACATTTTGTTTTTAAACTTGCTCTGCCTTGTTGATATACATATATTATACTATACAAATCTTATTTGCTCTACAATCATGAACCAAAGTTCCAAATAAGTAAAGAATGTTGTTTCCGTAATGAAATTACATATTGTTTTGACAAATAATAAATATTTATTTATTATTTCTAGTTTGAACAACATAATGTATTATTATAGAAATATAATACGATAAAAGCACTATACACAGATACTGAAACTACTACATTTCAGAGCTCTTGTATCAAAAAGTCAATATTTACAAACTTTCTTATATTGATCCTTGGAAAGGTCACAAGTCAACACGCAAACAATAGGACGGAGTTATCTTACACCTCTAATTATCATTTTGAAGGTATCTTTACTTATTAGTTAATTGGAGATTAATGGAGACTCTCAATTAGAGAGATATGTCATTTATACGGTAATTAAAATGAAGACATCTTGACCCAAGTAGTCAGTGTAATAATAATCGATATTTGTTTTAATATTTAAGAATTTTTAAATTGTTTTGTTGTTGTTATTGTTTTTATTCTTAATTAATTTAATTACAGATTAAGTTAAACGAGAAAATCAGAGGCTTTACTATCATTGTTATCAAATAATGTATTTAAATATTAAACTTTAGTAAGAAATAAGTATAATTATTACAATTTACCTAATTATATAATGAGGGACAATCAGACAACTTGATTGTTGTCAAGTTTGTTAATCTTAATTACAACAACTGGCCTAGAGCTATGTTCATGAATTAATTTTTTTTAAAATAAAAATTAATCGTAAACAGTAAATATTACACATTACACGAAATATACACAAAATGACTTATACTTTTATACACTAGATAATTATAAATCCCAGGGATTTAAATAACGTTAAATAATACAAATTATAAAAAAAAATATGTATACAACTAAATTAGCTACAAACCTTTTTAACTATTTTATCAATATCGTATTTTCAAATATTCACCCAAAATACATAAAACTGAAGAACCACAATCATAAAAATTAAGTTTTAATTATCATTTTAATTTATTATGTACACGTACACTGTAGTCACTTTAGAATTTTATTTTATTTTTTTGGGACAGAAAAAAAGAAAAGTTTTTACAAAAACATGTTCGACCATTTTGTGCTTGTAAACTGGTGATAAATTTTTTTTGTTTAAAATTAAATTTATATCATAGTAGAATGTACTTTAAAAGAGAACAAAACAAGCTTTTATGGTTTGTCTATTGTATAGAACTTTGAGGGGAAAAAAAGAATAAATAAAAAATGATACCCACACACAAATAAAGCTTTTATTAAAAAAAAGTCATTTTGAAAAGAGATAATTAAATAGAAATTTAATGAGAGGATATCAAACTAAAGTTAAGTCTCCGTACATTAACAAGTTAAGTACACAATAAAGGAAATAGAGTTGTAAGAAATAATAGTATAAATAGTTTAGTTTTTTTGAAAAACCCCATTTGACCATTTTATGTGACACATGATAAACATTATAACAGATAATACATCTACACCATACACCAAACTGGACATGGAAAAGGCTTCACAAATTTATGATGGTACAGAGTCACGAGCCAAAACTGATGATCTATCCTTTTTGTACAAAAAAATAAGGTAAATGATTGAGAATTGTATTTGCAATAATTTTTTGAAAAAATAAAATATAAAGAGAGAGAGAGAGAGAGAGAGAGAAAAATAGCCGTTTATTTTCTCGTAAGAAAAATGAGACGAGAGAGAGAGAGAAACCTGAGGGGGATGGATAGAAGCCGGTGAATCCGTTTTAAAAATTATAGAGATAATAAAAGAAGAATTTATGAAGCTATTCCATCCTCCTCAAGTCCATTCTTGGAGATAAGAGGGACGTAAAAGTGTCCATAAAATAGAAAATTTTCTTGTTCATTTTTTCTCCGTCTCCATCTTCCAAGTCACTGGAACGAGGGAAAACTGGAAGGCCTCTTTTTTTTCTTGGTGAATCAAGTGAGAAGTGAGGAGGTAGGACACTAAGTAGGTGTAATCGTGATCTTTGTGTATGTAAAAATCCCATAATTTATGTCACAGACTTGGCTTGGGATATGGAATTGGAGCTGCAAGTGAAATTTGAAGATGACCATATCTCCAGTCGAGGAAATTGTGCCAGTTCCGGTGACCATGGATAGAAACGATGGGCGGTCTGGGCAACTAATTTTTCTTTTGTCTTCATTGTCACTTGTGCCGATGGTGGGAGGACGTCTTTTCTATTTCTATTTGGGAGAGAAAACTCCGAGTCTCTAGGGAGAAGATCAAAGCGTTCTATCCCTGTCCCTCCCCAAGAAATGTGCCGTTCATCAAGCGTCCCCAAGAATTTACAAGAGACACTGTTGCTCCTCTTGGTCATGTTCCCCTCATGAAAACAGCCCAATCGGTGACATTTACTTCGACGATTTTGGTACCAAACCTTAATCTGTAGAGAATAAATTTAACATGATAAAATTATTCAGAAATTTCAAGAGATCCTTGTAACAATCTCCCCACATTCATGTTCTATTTTTGTACATCATGTGGTTACAAGAGTCTCGTGGTAATTAAAATTAAAAAAAGTTTACAACCCCCCCAAAAAAGAAGAGATACAGGAAGAAACCACAGATTAATTAATTAAAATGAGATTGGAGATTCCACCTGAGTTTGTGAGAGGTTCAAGAGACTTGAGAGTCTTTGTCGTTTTCCCTCAGAGACAAAATGATTGTCCTGAAATTCAAGCTCGAGTACCTATAGTCACATATGTCATGTGTACATACATGTAAAACATGTTAATTTAAATATTATTTTCTATTGTAAAACTACAGTTTGATGTATTTGTAGTTTCTATATATAAATAATTCTGGGTATAGCTATAAAAGGACCTTGACTTGTCGCTCCGTGAATGTGGTTCGTGGTCTCTTGGGTCGCTCTAAATCCAAGGCAGCCGGAACATGCAATTGTTTTGTTCTTCCATTTACATCTAAAATTTTAATCATTAGTCGAGAATCGAGAATTAAACTAAAAATTAAAACTTTAAATTAAATCAACCATTAAATACTTACCTGTCACCATTAAAACACGAACGTAGTCTGGAACATTGGGAAGAGACTTTGAATTTGATGAATTTCCCAATTTTAATCCTTCTTCTTTTTTACAAATTGACGATGAATTATTTGTACTAAATTTCTGATTATGTGAACACATTTTCCTTTATTTTACTAAACTTTTTTTTAAATGGTTCAAAAAAACTCAAGGACTTTAATAAACGGCAAAAGAAGCAACTGGAAACTGTGATGGAGAGATTCTTCAATCAACGACTGCTAACTGCCAGATGAGATGAGAGAGAAAAAATATTGAGGATTTTATGAGGACTAAAACTGATAATAGCTAAATAAAAAAAACGCTTTTTTTTCTTTTCACTTTCAATTCAAATTTACTCATCATGTAGTGCATAAAATAATATTTCTTTCATGGAATTAGCTCCCCTACTTGTGGCCTCTCTGACCACCCATAAAAAAAGGACAAAAGGAACAAACAGTCCAATGATTGCTCACTCACAAAACAAGAGAGAGAGAGAGGCCATCCCTGTAAATTTGTAAAAGCTTGAGAGGGTTTCATAGAAAAGAGCCATGGGTGGTCTTGAAAATATTGACAAGTTTATTTTTATTTGAAGAGAGAGAGCCTTCTGCTTATCTTTTCATTATTTCATTGGTTGATTGATTCGTGGAAACACAAGCTTATAATTGGAACTTACTCTTCATTTTAAAATAAATTATGTAGTATTTTATCTAATATCTGTTATACAAATTTTAATATTTTTTGCTCAAATATTTCCTCCTTCAAAATTCTTGAGAGAGACAAAATGTTGATGGAGAAAAAAATCAATATTTGCATTTGTACATTTGTATTTTTTTACACAATCTTCATCTCTCTTGGCTAATGTAACATGATCTTATCAACTACAAAGCCAGTTTTTTTATTAGAAACAAAGAGAGAGAAATGTCTGTAGTTTTGAGTTTTGTCATGTTATGATGACTATTTCATGGTTTATTAGTTGAAGTTGGTAACTTTGGGCCGCGTAGGAGGGGATATGAAATTCAATACGGTGAGTTCATCATAATGCCCATCCTTTCATCATTGTAATTTATACTCTCTCTCTCTCTCTCCGGCTTTCACTTTGTTACATGAGGTGCTCATGCTGACTGACAGCCCTCTCTCATCGTCCTTTTGTTTGCCCCTAATAATGGAAAGCTAATATGGAGCACAAATTTGATAATCCCATGAAATTATTCTTTCCTTATAAATGTATACATACACAAACTACACTACTCATACACCTACTCCCACCTTTCTATGACGTCCATAAAATGAAGACTTTCTTTCACAGAATTTTCTATCTTTTGTATCTCTACTTCCCCCTAAAGTTACGTCAGTCTTTCTTTTCTTTTGTTCCGTTTTTTTATCATTATTTTTTTGCTACTGTATACAATCTACTTATGTACTTGCGTATGTATGGATAAAACTTTTCTAGGTGCTGAACCAAAAATACAATTAAATGGTTTGTTAGGTAACAAACATTTTACCTCATTTTCTGCAGCTTCATTTACTCTTTACAATATTTGTGAATATCAACTTCACTCTCTCACTCTCTCTAGAGAAAGTGAATGGGATATGGAAACATTGTTTCAGTTTTTGTTTTCATCTTTTTTTGTTCTAAATATCTATTGGCTGTCAAATGCCAAAATTTTGTATGGGGCCCATTAAAGAAAATGAACAAAAGAAATGAAAAGGGAAATGAATACAGGTAAACTTGAAGACTTTTTTTTAAAAGTAGTTTATTTTTTATGTACTACTGTAGTATTTACAGATTATGTATAGTAAAAAAAGAAGTAAAATAAAATTAAACGATATTTTTTAATAGACAAAGTATCATCTTATACTATTTATTTTTACAACAATTCACTACAATGCCAAAAAAGATACAAACACAAAGGAGACGGCCAGATACATGTAGAAATATTAGGGAAATTTTGTCTTGTTCTTCTTTTCATTTTTTCTCAGTCTGACAAGAGCACATATCTATTTGGATGTCCAACGAGTTGGAGGCTGATACTGGCCAGGTTGGTCAATTTCGGGGTCTTGATTACGATAAAAGTGGTCCCAAGATAAAATTTTGTTCACCCACCAGAGGTTCCAAAAGGTCAAAAATAAAAATATTCCTCTGACTTAAGTAGTACACAAGAAAGACTTTACAACAACAAAAATTACGCAGCTCGTCACGTAAGGCTCTCTGAAAAACGACATTCATTTTGAAAAAAAGTGTACAATCCGTAAAACTTTTGTTTTTTGTTCTAATCCAGAGCTACAATTTTAATTACAATTGTAAGGTTAATTACTGAATCTAGCCTTGTT
This sequence comes from Arrhopalites spinosus, assembly GCA_034700945.1. Lineage (NCBI taxonomy): Eukaryota > Metazoa > Arthropoda > Collembola > Symphypleona > Arrhopalitidae > Arrhopalites > Arrhopalites spinosus. The sequence goes on along the minus strand of JAQIVZ010000751.1, from coordinate 8,059 downwards.
GAATCTTATTTCAATGACAATGTAAATATTTTAGGACTCAATTTAAATTAGCTTTGCAGGTAAATGTTTTTAAAATACTTTTGTAAAACTTTTAAAAAGTCATATTTTGTTTTCAATCATTAATTTTGTACAAATGTTTGAAAAAGGAAGCAAAATCTGACCCTAAAGTCCCTGTCGACCGTTTTTATATTTTATGTTTACTATAATTGGTCCTAGTGGAGCTGGAAGAATTCAGTACATATTTTTGTGGTTTTAAATGGGAGCTGACTGCACACAACTTATTTAAAGTTAATCGTTATTTGATCTTCACTGTAAGTTTGTTATTTAATTTTTAGATAAATTTGAGACACTTAAATACTAGTAATTGGTTTTCGTGTTCTGGTTCTAAGAACAGCCATCACGTCGGCGTGTTCATTTTTATTTTTCAGCTTATTAGTTTAAGTGGAATCTAAAGACTGTTCTGAGTAAAATATGTAGTTTAATGGACAGGTCAGTTAAACATTTCGTAAACAATTAGGTAGTTTACGTTTGTACTGGAACAAGCAAAAAGAAAGGCAAGGAGGAGTCCATTTGTTAGTAAATAGAGCTTTAGTGTTTTATTGAAAAGGAATTAAAAATTCGGTTTTAACTTTTCCATTGGCACACTTTATTATAGCACTCAAACTGTTGTTTTTAGTGCTTTATGGAAACAAAGTCCTCTTCAAGAGGCATATTAGTAATTTAATATTTTAAATAGAGCGCACAATTTTCTATGTATTTGAAATTTTTCTGAATTTTAAGGCCAATCAGAACTTTAGGATAAGTTGTGCGGTAAAACAACTGATAAAAAACTGGAGAGTACCCCTCCATGAAACAAATTGAAAGAATTTGACGGGTATTTCCCTTTTTTCACTAACAAATGGCACTTTGCTGGTTTGCTTCCACATTTTTTTTGAAATTGAAAGTTGCTTCTAAAACAAGACTGAAAATTATTTGAAATTTCCCGGAAAAACTTGTGAGAGTAAAAAGACTGACAAATGTCTACAAGTCCTCTTTGGTGGCGACTGATGAATTGATGAAATTGAAATATTTTTATGGAGATGGAGAAATTATTCAGTTTTATTCAGTTGAAATAAATTTTCACTTGGACTTTGGTTTCTGCGTCACTTTGACTCGATTTCGACACTTGCCATGGACCAAGGGAGTAGAACATTTTTCTTTTACAGTGAGCAGAGAATAATTTGCCAATTCTTTATCATCAAAGGCTACAGAATCACTATTTTGTGTGGATTGTGGTGTTGTAATTGTTGTAGTGGATTCGGATTTTGTGGTTATGATTATTTTGGGCTGATTGTCTTTTGAACTTGAACTATACGGAATTCTTTCCTCAACACGATTTTGCACATTCAGTGAAGGCAAATCTATTCAAAAAATTAAATAATTACCCCAACTCCAAATAATAATTTACAGTTAAAATCACAATAAAAAAACTTACGTTTTTCAAACTCCTTTGGATGTTGAACAACATAAGAGTAATGAGAGATGGGGACAAAATGAAATCCTTGTTGATTTGGTTTAATATTTTTAAACTTTTCAATATTATTTTCATTTTCTAATAAAAATTTCGAATACATTTCTCCACTCATTTTTTTGTATGAAGTAAATGTCACTGAGCTTCTGGATTCTGATTGGACGAATATGATATTTAGTAGTAGTAGCAAGGTCACAATTTTAAATATTTCAAATTTAGCCATAATTAAAACTGGAATAAAATTACAGGTCGTTTTTCCTATTGTAAAATACTGAAGACTGAACAAAACTTTGTCTTAATTTAATTCGTTTTACTCAATTACTGCCAAGTAAACTTATACATGAGTTGTGAAATCAAGTTTAAATTATTTTAAACCCTGTTACTTAACTAGTCCAGTTCCTTCTCATTACGTCAACTGAAAAACACAAAGACGTTTTTGGAATTCTTTGAAATTAAATTACAAAGAATAGAATTTACATTCCACATGGGAAAATATCTTTCAGGTGAGCTATTGGGAACACAGAGAGGAGTACCTTATTAGCTAGAAGAGTACAGTAAATTTGAACGTGTGTGAGTAAATACACAATGAGATATATAAAGATAAAACTATAAAAACAACTTTTGCAAACAACGTTTAAATTTTTTAATAAAAGTTGTCTGTAGTTGCTGGCGTACTTCCACACACAGACATTTCCAGGAAAAACATGTACGCTTAGGCAAATACTTATAAGGAACAATCTGGTTTTTAATTCCCAACACCAGTTCCAACTTTTGGTATTCATATGACGTGCAATGAATTATTCCTGTGAGTAATCATGAACAAGTAGGTAGACTTTATAGATATATTTTGGGGTAAGGAGTACCCAATTAAAGCAAGTTAAAATTTATGGAGAGTAATATGAAAGACAAAAAAATATTTTACGTCTCTTATAAAATATGCATTTATTTTACTTCACTGGGAATCAAGTTCAGAATCCTTTCAATAAATTAATTTCCTAGTTCTACATTTTTACTGCATGCGTTCTGATTATTATCTCCCTTTTTTGTAAAAAAAAGTGAAACAACTTTTTTTGTGACCTGTTCGCACAAGTGCTAACGTTTAGAATTTAAAGGCGTCTTATAAAGTGTTGAAATTAAAATAAAAATGGAATGCTCCAAGAAAGATTTTTGGAGATTAGAAATCAAGGTGAATCAAATTACCATTAATAATTAATGGACAAATAATTATTATCTGTCAATAGAACAACATTTTTGAACTATTGAACATAGAAGAAGATCAAGTTCGAGTTGAGGTATGCCCAAATAATTGATGAATTTTGATTTCAGTAAAAAAAACAAACATAACATTGCCCTGATCATGTGTCTACAAAATATTTTTGGACACTACAAAAAATCTGAAATAAAATATTGCTGAGTCATAATTAACATGAATAAAATCCTGATTCAAAGATGATTGTGTCTTTTTATAAATAATGATAGTTTGTTTAATGACATTAAAATAAGAACAAGATTTTCCCTCGTTTTGTGTTTTACTATAAATTGAATACAATGTTTAATCATAGCATTGGACGTTTTTAATTAACCAATCGACAATTTAATATTTAGTTGGTTTAATAAAATGCTAAAAATTTCCAGCATCATTCTAATGTAACATAAATTTCAAATTACATTTTATTTTTTGTTTGTTTGATAATAATTTTAATATCTTAATAGGAGGATATTCAATACATATAGTACAAATGGAGTATGAAATTTAATTTTAACAAATATTATTTTATTTGCCCTAACCTTCATAGAATTTGGGAAATTCAGCCATAGCTGGAGTAAAGACAATACGTTCAATTCCAGTTTTTGTTATCACACCAAGTCGAATAACACCACCACTTGAACCGTCACGACTCATGGCTAATCCAACACCTATTTAAAGACAAAAAATGAATTATTTTATTGTATATCTTGTCAATTTATTCTTTTTGTATGATCATAAATTCATCATTGGCTTTCAATAAAAAAATGTTATAAAGTAGAATAACTTACAATTCTTTACGAAATCTATACACTTTTCTCTGCTCATGTTTTCTTTGAATTGAGAATCTACATAGCCGTAAATGTAGCTGGAACCAGAACCTCCAATAGCGACAGCTTGACGAACAATCATTCCTCCAATAGGTATAGCATAAACTTGACCTCCTAGACGAGCATCCCATCCTCCAACAATAATTCCAGCAGACATTTGATCTCGATAATTGTAGCAAACATCTTTGAAAACTTCAGACGCTGACTTGACCAATGCAGGCTCTCCTGTCTCAATCTCATTAAATTCCAAATGATAGGTCACCATATCAGCAATGGCTTGAGTGTCAGCTGCTGACCCAGAACGACAACAATAAATTTTATCCGTTACCCGGGTCAATTTATCCGTCACACGATTAGCAATGTAAGCCCTATAAAACAGAAAAAAACATGACATTGTATTTTATTTCAAAGTTACAAAAATAATTTTTAGAAAAAAGTTGCAATTAAAAATTACCCTGTAGTTGTTCGTGAATCTGCACCAATAACGACTCCACCGTCGAACTCAACTGCCATAATGGTAGTTCCAGTGGAAACTTCTTCGGACATCCAATCACCCATCATTTTTGCGACTGTGGAAATTTAACTAAAAATAAAAACTTTTCGACCGGTTCAAAAAAAATTTCTTGCTTGTCACTCGCACTCAAATCTCCCACACAAGAAAAAAATCGTCTTCACGTAGTTGACTCGACTTTATGCAGATGGCGTTCATCGCCACTTCGCCATGCCCGTGGTACAAATTAATCAGTTTTTAAAGACAATTAAATGAAATGGTTTTGCATGATTGTGGTTTTATTGCATCTCAAAATTAATTCATGGTAATTATTTAATGTATTTTCGTCTCCTTTAGAATGGATGATAAACCCGATTAATTTGGGTGAGACTACTCTTTGCTGCAGCTAACTGGCGACGAAAAACTGAAATGATTTCAGTTGCTTCTTCAAAGAGTTCTTGAGCATTCTAAGAAAATCAAAGATTAATTAATTATGATTTTAAATGTGTTAAAGCCAGTCGGAGTATAATTTTACTTGAGCATTTTGAATGGCTGTGTCAATGATTGGTGACAGGTATGGAAAATGTTTGGTAAATTCGACATGACCAGATGTACCATAAAAATAATATTGTTCAGCCTCTGTGAAAATTTCAAGATCATCAATATCTGAGGAATAATTTCTTGAATAATCATCTTCTCGCTCCCATATACTTGACAACTCTTCAAATTCAGAATTTTCAAACATTCTTTCTTCTTCTGAACGGTCCTCGTCAGTTGCGATGTAGATTTGTTGAGTCGGTGACAAAGCTATCGAAGAAAGTTTTCTTGAATGATCTACAGCTACAAAAAAATTTCAAAAAATAATGATTTCTCATCAACTGATCTAAAACTACATGATTTACTTACTAATTACTCTATTCTAATCAAAAAAGGCTTGAAAAAATAAGCCAAGTTCTAACTTAGAACTTCTAAGATCTATGATGAATATTCATTGAATTAATCATCTTAAAAAATCAAAAATATCAAAAAAGTCACATATTTTCGTCGTCTCTTCGTCAATGTATTTGATGGGAACTCTTGCTGTACTTGACTGATTATCAGACTCGTCTTCCAGAGTCATAAAAATATCGTCGTCATTGTCTTGTTGTACTACTTTTTTGTCTTTTTTCTTTTTTCGAAATAATTTTGATCCATCGTAATGTGTGATTACTGGCAGTTCTCCATATCGAAGCCGTTTTTTGTTGGTCTTTTCTAATTTTTGTAGTGCTGCTAGTCTCTCATTTAAAATGTTCAAACTTTATTAAATAATTAAAGAGAAAAGCAATTAGACAGTGAAAATAAATTTTTTTTGAAATTATTTTGTGCGTATACCAATGAAATTACTGACAAAAGACAAAACAAAATATTGACTGAAAAAACATGAAAAGGAAAAAAAGACTAAAAATAAAATTGTTCCATCTCTTGGAATATTTCCTTTTTCATCATTTTCATGATTTTCACTGAAAATTATTTTCAGTGAACAATATTTTGTCTGCCTTAATTTAATAATTCTTACTTGAGTACAGGATGTTTAAAATTAGGAGGTGGATTTAATTTTCTGTTAATGACAAGTTTTTTAATTCTTAATGTCTCAATTTTTCGTCTCTTAGCCATTCGTTCTTCCATAACAGCATCATAGACAGCTTGGGATGCTCCAGCATGAACTTGAAAATAATACGGTTCCTGTTCCGTTGGTTCACATCCAAACATTTCGTAAAATTCTTCCATCTCAAAACTCTCAACAGCTTTACATCTTGCTTTGAATGCATGATGCATGGCTACTAATCTAAATAAAATATTAAACAATAAATAATTAATATAAAAGCACAAAAAACGAATAGATTTTTCAATTAAAATATTTAACTTACGTTTTATTTTTCACTTGAAGGTAAGCATGAATAAAATCAGAAACTATTTCATTAGTCAAAGTAATGGATGGTCCATATTCAATCCAACTGGAGTAAAAATTTTCTTGATCCAAATCCTCTGCCGTCCAAATATTTTGTAAAGTCTTTTTACCAACTTTACTATAAAATTTCACTTTTGACGGTTTCTTTTCGGGCTCTGGTTTTTCATATTTACTTCGATTCCATGACCGTTCTATCGACATTGTTGTATTAATTTATACAGAAAATTTTACAAACTGAAAATATACACTAAGATGCATCCAGTACAAATCTCAGTGTCAGAATGACTGCCAAAAAAAAAAAATTTGCAAAAAATCCATCAACAAAGACAGTCTGGATAAAAGTATCTAGAACATAATTTAGACTTGGAGGATATTTCTTTGATAAAGTTATTGGTCCCTGGAACAGGTGCGTTTCCTCTCAAGCCACACACAATGGCCAAATTGTTAAGTGTATACTTTTGACTTTTTATTCCTCGAGTGTGTGTTCTTTTGATATACAGCTCGTACCTATATGTTAAAAATTGAGTGTGTATTGGAATACAAAGAATGTTCTTAATTCAATAAATCGGACAATGTTGAGAGGGGGGAGGACGAGACATGTCAAATAATATAATGGCATCATTAACAAACTCTCCCCCCTGATTTTTAGGTCCTATGTTCTAAAGCATTATCCGACACGTGTAAGAGCGAGAGAAACTGAAATTTGGGACAATATTTGTCTCTCTATATTTTTGATAAAAAAAATGAAAAATATTTTCATACAATACATATCACATATGGAGTCAATATTCTGGATAGGTAATAAAGAGTCAATAGAGTAGTATAATTGCCAGGAAATGAATGAGGATGACGAATGAATATTTCGTGCGAATTTCAACACTTGAGTTTTTTTCCCCTTTTTTTTCTTTTCATCATTTTCTTATTCATGTCAAATCGATCTTTGAAAGCTTCATCAGAAATATAGAAAAGGATAGAGAGGGAAAAATTCTCATGATTTTTCATTGAATATAAAAGACTTTTTTCTCTCTCGGTCAAGGTTTTCTTCTTGTACTTTCTAGTTGTCATTCAATAGTAAATAAAATAATTCATGCGGATTTTAGTGACCTTCAAGTGAATCTTCAAATTAGCAAGTTACCAGGTCACAGATCTATGGTGTTGATATAGAAATTATTTAAAATTATAGGATTTTGGGCCATAACAAAGAAGGGGCTCCCAAGAAGCAAGGCCCAGTCCGATGCGATAGTACCCGCAGGCTATACTGATGATGATAACTGATGAAATTCCGAATAACGAAAATTCCCGAAATTCGGGAAGATTCTTGGACTAAATAAAGCAATGACTTGAAAACCAGCTTAGTCAATGGAATGGAAAAATATCTTGTCTGTCTTCCTTGTCCTATCTTCATTAAATATTTCACAGTCAGGCCACCATATGGAATTTAGAATTGAACACTCGAAGGAACACAAAACTGTTCTTGAAAAACTGATGGACCGTAAGTTTTTTAAAAAAACCCACCAAAATGAATACAAATAATTGCATTACAAATTAATTAATATCTTTCAGTTCAGACAATGATTCCAGCCTACACTGGTCTAAAACTATTTGAACAATCCTGTGAACCAGATGATTTGGGCTTTCAAGTAGTTCAGGATGTACAAATGACTCCACAACAAAAAAGTATTTGGTTACAAAAGAATCGATGTAAACGTGCTGGGAATTTATTTTGTAATGAAACAACTCGACGATGTGAATGTATGATATTTGGTTCTGGACCATCATCCATCTGGGACAAAGTTCGACTACGATGTATGGGGGTTGTTGGTTCTAGTTGTCGATCTATTACAAAATATCATCCTGGAGTAACCAAAAGAATAATTCATCGACCTGAATGTATTCATGGGGCCTCATGTGCTGATTTTGTCTACGATACAATTTCAAATTGTATAGGGTAAGACAATGCATAAATGTACCAGAGGCAAAAGTGACCCACCTCACATTTCTCTGATTATTTTACAAACTAGAAGTCACAACTCAA
>JAQIVZ010000750.1:0-50750 GCA_034700945.1 Arrhopalites spinosus | reverse complement strand
CATACGTCGTTGTGCTTTTGGATCAGTGTCCCTTTAAATGATATACTTTGTGTGCCTTCAAATTATATGTATAGCATGCCTTCATTTCATATACCATGCATGCCTTCATATCATCTACATAGTATCCTTTGCTCCGCCCTTTCAATCGGCATAAAATCGCCCTTTCGTCTACTCTCTATATATCCTCACTGCTGTATAGACAGAAAAAGGTATTGTATGTTGGACGCATTCAAGAGTTTGGAGAGGAGGAGGAGATCCTGACGTCAGGGAGAAAGCTGACAGAGAGAGAAAGTAAAGGGAAATTGTGTGTTTGTGAAACGAAGCAGGAGAAAAGATGGTCGCTTCTGTCTTAAATCTTCTCTAGTTTTTATGGCTTTGATAACCACCACCACATCATCACCCCCCCCCCTTTCAATTGTGGCGCACTAGAAAATGTACTGAAACAGACAGAAAAAAAGAACTGAATGAACCAGTTGTCAACTAGCTCAGGACTTGGGACCATCAGTAGTAGAAGCACAAGTGGCTACTAGCATTTTTCCATTTACATTTAATTTTAACTAAATTCTTTTAAAAGTGTACATACATTGTACTATATATCTAAATACGTTCATAATTTCCAGTTTTCACTCACTTTTCACTAAAGAGAGAATTATTTTCTTTTGAATATTACTAGAGAAAGTTTTGTGGAAGACTTTTTCTACTTTTTATTTTATAACTGAAAGACTTGATAAACTTCAAGGGACCAATTTTGACATTAAATTTATTGAGAAAATTTCTTAAACTAAGAATTAAAGTTACTGAATGTAAAAACTGCTGAGAATTTACTGTTTGAATTTTGAAATCGACTAAATTTTATAAACTGAAATATTGTTGAAAAGTATCTTTTTTTGTTTGTCAATAAACTACATTTGATTGAGAAATATGAGTGGGTCAGGAAAAGGCCTCATTGGTCTTTGGCTGTACAAAATGGGGGACAGTATGGACTGGACATTGAAGGAAAGTACCCCGAGCCCCGGCCCTCGTCGTCAACAGGTGAGAAAGGAGCAACATGTCTGAACTCATTAAACTTTTTTTATATTGAACTTCAACATGTGTAGAGAATATTGAAAGTTTGAATTTCCAAAAATGAAATTATTTCTTTTGCTTGTAATCATAATTCAATTTTTATTTGTTTAACACAAAAAAACACTTTTTTCAGAACTTCGTTCGTAACTGCGCATTTAGAGAAATTTTTTTTCATTTGTTGTAAATAATGTTTTGTTTATTTTTTCGGAGAGGAAATATAGGGTTGGTGAAAGTCACGTACAAAAGCTTTTCTATTTGATCCCTTAGACAAAAAAAACACTATAAAAAAGGTTCTTGGAATTATTTGAGTATTACATTAGTTCTACCTGAACAAATCCCCCCTGTTCTGTATTTTTTCAATATAAAATAGTCAAATAAGATTTTTTATTGGAGAAAGTTTTTCATTGTCTCATAGACTACAACGGCTCTTCCTCCTGGTGGGTCTGGAGAGGGAGAGGATGGGTCAAAGAATTCGAATCACAATTGTGTCGTCTTCTCTCTCAAGAATCAAGTGGGAGGATTGGCAAGAGCTCTCAAAGTATTTCAAGACAAGGGAGTAAATGTCATTCACATTGAGTCTAGAAAGTCCAAGAGACGACCGTCCGAATATGAAATCATGGTTGATGTGGACTGTGACAATCGTCTCATGGATGACATTATGAATGAATTGGCACAGGAAGTGGCTGCCATTAATTTAACTTCATTTGATGAGGGACAAAAATTTCCACAACATCCCCCTCTTGGCATTCTCTCTTCTACCAACAGTTTTGGTATTATTTTCAGTTGCTTATTGATTTAAGTACAACGTTTTCAACTGGATTTTTATTTTATTCATAGATTTTGGTGACATGCCCTGGTTTCCTCGAAAAGTTGCAGATTTGGACCATAGTCAAAGAGTTCTTATGTATGGATCTGAGTTGGATGCAGATCACCCCGTAAATAATTTTCCCCCATGTTTGCTTCCCATTAATTTTGTGTACTTGAGATTATTCATGAATCAATTCTAATTCATCTTTACTTTTTTGAAAAGGGGTTCAGGGATCCAATTTACCGGAAACGTCGCAAATATTTTGCGGATTTGGCGTTTGAATATAAATAGTAATTAGATAATTTATTTTGAATTATTTTTTTGATTATTGTTTGTTATGATGAAAAATTGAATGTTTTTTTAAAACATATTTTTAGTGGACAGCCCATTCCAAGAATTGAATATACAAAAGAGGAGATTCAAACTTGGTAAATTATAAATTGATGATTACTGGAAAAAATTGAGATAAAATTACATACCCACTTATTTTTGTGTAGGGGAACAGTTTTTCGTGAGTTACATCGAATCTACCCACTTTACGCTTGTAAAGAATACTTAGAAAATTGGCCTCAACTGGTTGAATTCTGTGGATATCGTGAAGACAATCTTCCACAATTACAGGACGTCAATACATTTCTTAAAAGTACAGAACAATTTGTCTGTTTTTGCCATAATTTCTACTGATTCCATTCACATACAAAATTGTATTTTTCTCCTTCTTTATTTTTTTAAAAATCAGGAAAGACTGGATTCACTCTAAGGCCAGTGGCTGGATATTTATCTCCAAGAGATTTCCTGGCAGGACTCGCATTTCGTGTTTTTCATTGTACTCAATACATTCGACATTCATCAGATCCTTTCTACACTCCAGAGCCGTACGTAATTTGTGTCGTCATTTTCTTCTTCTGACCAGGAAAAACATTTTTTTTATTTTTTATTTGTCTCATTTTTAAACAGAGACTGCTGTCATGAACTATTGGGACACATGCCACTTTTGGCCAATCCATCCTTTGCACAATTTTCACAGGAAATTGGATTGGCGTCTCTTGGGGCGTCGGAGGATGATGTTCACAAAATTGCAACGGTATTTCAACTGTGTCATTTGTCTAATTTAGACAATAATTTGTTTTAATTGTAATATTTGTAATAAAATAAAATTTATATTTGATTTTTTCAGTGCTACTTTTTCACAGTCGAGTTTGGACTGTGTAAGCAAGGAGATGAGTTGAGAGTGTACGGGGCTGGACTTTTATCATCTGTTGCGGAATTGAAACATGCAATTGAAGCCAAGGAAAAGATAAAAATATTTGATCCAGAGACCACTTGCACGGAGGAATGTATTATCACTTCCTATCAAAATTCTTATTTCTACACAGATACCTTTGAAGATGCAAAAGAGAAGATGAGGTATTCATCTCAACTTAAAGAGGATTTTAAAAGACTTTTACTTTATATAAAGCTTTAATAATTCTATCTTATTGCAGAGCATTTGCTTCAACAATTCAACGTCCATTTGGCGTTCGATTCAATCCCTACACTCAAAGTGTTGACATTTTGAGTAATGCCCAAAAGATTGCTGCCCTCGTGTCTGAACTTCGAGGTGACCTGTGCATTGTTAGAAATGCATTGAAAAAGATTCATGAGCAAGATGAGACGGTGGATATTGGAGAAATTGCTCATATGTTGCAGGATGGAATGCAAATGGAGTCTATTGAAGATGATGATGATGCATTTGAAGAAGACAAAATTGACTTGGCTCTCAGTCAACAATTAAAATAAAAATTATGTACATGTATCTATAATTACCTAGGTCTATATTTTCCCTATAGTTGAGTCAATAGAATTATACTATTCGGCCATTTGATGTTTAATTTTCATTTTTTGTTTCTGACCTCTCTCAAGTACTCCACTGTCGTAAATATTAATGTGCTGTAAAATAAATTGTTAACATTCTATTGCGTATTGCAGCAATAAAAGTTATCCTAGCTTTTGCCCCTCATGAGATTAATTTACGAAGCATCTAGAGCAACTTGAATTATAAGCGGCAGAAAAATAATTCAAAAAGGCCGCAAGTTTTTCTCTTGTTTTTTTTCACGTAAAATCTTACAAAGTAATTTTAATGATAAATTTCCATAAAATTTTCAACATTTCTGTTGAGGACAGTCTCCTCTAATTTTACGGCTATTCAGAGAATGTCTTCTGGATTTGCTGGATTTTCAACGGCAAGTGGAAAACCGGTGACAGTGTCGGAGGCGTCCTTGAAGAAAATTAAAAGTTTATGGGATACTGAATTATCGGATTTACCAACGGATGAAGTAATTTCTTTCGATTCTTTTGAGACTACAAATGACAAGATCAATACAATTTCAGAGGAGTCAAAAACTGCCATATCTTATTGGAATGAAAAATCATTAAAATTAAAACAGCCTATAATAAATGTTGGATTTTCTACTGGGAATGGAAATGGGGTGACAGTGTCAGAAGAATCATTGAAAATTAAAGGTTTGTGGGATGAATTATCGGATTTACCAACGGATGAAGTGATTCCTTTTGATTCGTTGGAGACTACAAATGACAAAATCAATAAAATTTCAGAGGAGTCAATAAAAACTGTAAAAACTTTTTGGGATGAAGAGTCATTAGAAGTAAAAAAGCCTTTAATAAACGGTGGTGGATTTTTAACAGCGAGTGGAAAAGCAGTGACAGTGTCGGAGGAATCATTGAAGAAAGTTAAAGGTTTATGGGAGACTGAATTATCGGATTTACCAACAGACCAAGGGATACTTTTTAATTCATCAGTGACTACAAATGGCGAAACAGATCAATTATTGGAAACAACACATGACAAGATAAATCAATATTTTAATATTAGTACACAGGAACTTTTGGAAATTTCAAAAGCTTTTTTGGATGATGAAGAATCGGGTGATTCATTTGCTGTAGTAACCCCTTCTGTTGGTGCTGAAGAAGAAAAAGAGAAGGATGAAGTACTTGAAGAACCAGTTCCTACCTATTTCAAGGATATTTGCCCTGGTGGAAATCCTATTGATCTCATTCGTGGCGTTATTGTTCGAGTTTATCCCGTAATAATTTCATGTAAAGCATCAGATGGGAAATTAAGTAAGCCTATTTTTTTCCTATGACCAAGTTTTATAGCTAACGATAGTTTTAGAAGTAATTTTCGATTCTAATGATGATATTCATGTAGTCGTTGTCCCTAGCTGTAAGAACAATGAATTTTTTGGAAATTTGAAAATCTGCTGACAAAAGGCACCGGAAGTGACCCTTTTGTAAAAAACGGTCTCGTAACTTTTTCTCAGCTTCCAGTAAGCCGATTTTTATGAAACTTGGTAGGAATCATGTTGGGACCAAACCCTGGGGAGGCCTTGGGAATTTTTTGAAAAAGTTGAAAACTGTGACCTACAGAGGTCAAACAAGTTAACATGGGGTCAGGACCAAAAATTGACCAAGTCAAAAAATTCCAAAAGCAAAGTTGCTCTAAATGCTGCCCTGAACAATGTTTAAATGGACACTTTTGTCCCATCTAGTTAATGTTGACCTCCAGGGGTCACACAAGTTAACATGGGGTCAGGGACAAAAGTTGACCAAGTCAAAAAATTCCAAAAGCAAAGTTGCTCTAAATTAGCTCCTGAACAATGTTCAAATGGACACTTTTGTGTAATTTTGTCTTCCGTGACCTCCAGTGGTCACCAAAGGTCAAAAAAGGTCCAAATGACAAATTGGTCAAAGTGAACATTTTTTCCACTAGAATTGTTCTCCTCACTCTCCTGATCATTATTCATATACATAGTAGTGTGTAATTGTCAATATTTTGACCTCTGGAAGTCATCAAAGACGAAAATCTTGAATTTTCATGTAAATATTTGAACTTGTCACTACTACGGTTACAATAATCGACCGATTGAGCTCAAACTTGGTAGAAAGACTCTTCGCATGGTTCCCTAGGGAGGCTTTTCTTGAAAATATTTTTGACAAGACATTGGGACCTCTGGGGGTCATCAAAAGTCACATGTACACCGTAGCTTAACAACTTAACCCTGGAGGTCGCAAAATATATTTTAAAATATTTTCATCGTCTTTGATGACTTCCAGAGGTCAAAATATTGACAATTACACACTACTATGTATATGAATAATGATCAGGAGAGTGAGGAGAACAATTCTAGTGGAAAAAATGTTCACTTTGACCAATTTGTCATTTGGACCTTTTTTGACCTTTGGTGACCACTGGAGGTCACGGAAGACAAAATTACACAAAAGTGTCCATTTGAACATTGTTCAGGAGCTAATTTAGAGCAACTTTGCTTTTGGAATTTTTTGACTTGGTCAACTTTTGTCCCTGACCCCATGTTAACTTGTGTGACCCCTGGAGGTCACAGTTTTCAACTTTTTCAAAAAATTCCCAAGGCCTCCCCAGGGTTTGGTCCCAACATGATTCCTACCAAGTTTCATAAAAATCGGCTTACTGGAAGCTGAGAAAAAGTTACGAGACCGTTTTTTACAAAAGGGTCACTTCCGGTGCCTTTTGTCAGCAGATTTTCAAATTTCCAAAAAATTCATTGTTCTTACAGCTAGGGACAACGACTACATGAAGATCATCATCAAAATCGAAAATTACTTCTAAAACTATCGTTAGCTATAAAACTTGGTCTTATAAAGTTTTACCTTGATATGATTGACAAATTTTTCTATTAAGTTTTCTTCCTCTTCAGGATCTGCAACATCACAACCTTCGCCTTCCACTGTGAAGGCTGCCTTCATGGCATTGTACTCCTCTTCTTCTCTCCTGGCCTGCTCTTCACGGGCACGTTGTTCCTCTTCTTTTTGTAGTCTTTCTTTTTCCTCCTCTTGTTCTTCCAATCTATTTTATACAAAGTACAATTAATCAACTGACTAAAACGAAGAGTCGATGTAAGAAAAATATACGATCATGAAATATAAATGTCAATTAAATACTTTTTACGCTCTTCTTCTTTTTTTAAATCCTTCAATTTCTTCTCCTCTCGGAATCTCTCATCAGCCTACAAAAAAACACGTTTTGAATAAAAAACCAAATCATCCTATATTAATATGGCCTCTTTTATAGAGATTGTTTCTTACTTCTCGTTGAGCTTTTTTGTTAAATTTTTCTTCCAATTTTGCTCGTCTCTTGGCACCTAATTTAGGATCATTTAGCAATGCTTGTAATTCTTCATCTGGTTCAGCATGAGGCACTGGTTCTTCTCCTCCTCCCCCTCCTCCTTCATCTGGTTCCGCTGTACATTTATATGAATATATAATTTCTCCTCTTGAAAATGTAAATTTATATTAATTGTTACCAATATTGTTTCGTTGGTTAAGTGGTCTTCTTAATCGATCCCGTCTGTTCCCTGCCGCTGGTGCTTGTCTAGGTCGGTTTTCATTCTGATTTGTATTTTCAGTCCCTTGTGATGACCCTTTGGGCTTGTTCAAAAAGAATGATATACCAATTGTGATGACACCCAGAATCCCAGCCAAAACAAAATAAATTAAATAGTCTTCCATTGTTGAGCCTTTCTCCACTTTTTTTTTAATTTTTATTTCAAATGTACTCGATGCCTCCCGCCCTGCCACGACTATTAAAGCGGTAGACCCTAAAAGTTGCCGTGTTTGGACATATTAGGATTAAATGTCAAAAAAGTTTGTTAAAAAAGGGATTTAATACAATGAATAATTTGAACATGTTGTCGGGATTGTTGCTGGTCATTATTTCCCTCTCCTCAGTACACGGATTATATTTTCATATAGCTGAAACGGAGAGAAAATGTTTCATTGAAGAAATTCCGGATGACACAACAGTGATTGGTTTGTTTGATTTACTCATTTTGAAAAAATAAATGAATAAAATTTCATTCACCTTGTGTATGTTGAAACATATAATTTGTATTGTTTTGTTGTTTTTCTTTTTACAGGAATTTACAAAGTAGAACTTCACGATCCTAGGACAGGAGGGTACATGCCATCCAGTCCCGGCATAGGAATGCATGTCGAAGTTCGAGATCCAGATGACAAAACAGTTTTGTCAAAAGTTTACAGTTCTGAAGGTCGATTTACATTTACTTCACACACTCCAGGTGAACATGTAATTTGCCTCTACTCAAATTCCACCAAATGGTTCGCTGGTTCTCAGTTGGTGAGTTTCTATTGTTCATTAATACAAAAGCGTGTAAAGTTTCTATTATAAATGTACGTGTTATTTCTTGATGATTTTTTTCTGTAAATTTACTTTGTAATTTGCTCCATAAAAATGATTTTTTACTAATATTATTATTCTGTGCATAGAGAGTACATTTGGACATTCAAGTTGGCGAACAAGCTGTCGATTATGCTAACGTTGCCCAGAAAGAAAAGTTGACTGAATTACAACTACGTGTTCGACAACTCCTTGACCAGGTTGATCAGATTACAAAGGAGCAAAATTATCAAAGGGTAAGAATGATTTTAACATTTTATTTCGTTTCAATTAATACCATAAATATGCGTACACGTAAAGTACAAGTTCATTAATTTATTTCATTTTTACTCTTTTTTTTAGTATCGTGAAGAAAGATTCCGTCAAACTAGTGAGAGTACGAATCAGCGTGTCTTATGGTGGTCAATTGCTCAAACAGCTGTATTGCTCACAATGGGTTACTGGCAAATGCGACACTTAAAATCCTTCTTTGAAGCCAAAAAGCTCGTGTAGTAGAACCGTCAACCCTTTTATATTATTCGTACAATACATGTACATGAAAGAAAACTTCTTCAAAATTTAGTGAAAATCGTATTATTGTCTCCAGTTTCTATAAATCACATCATGTATTATTCAATATCAAAAAAAAAGATTCTAAGGTACTATTTGATAAGTCATAATATTTTTATTTATAATGCCAATTTAGTTTAATTAATTTAAAATTTTTGTCAGTCAAAAAAAATGAAGAAAGAGAGAGCGAAAGCAGAATAATTCTTTAAGTTTCTAAAATGGGTCATTTGTCAAAGAAATATTCTAGTTATGTATTGTTATTATATGAGCGTGTATGTTGTGACGATTGTGCGTTATATAAATCAAATCAAGATACTGTTATGTCAATATGATGAGTTGATGATGTGGGGAGAGCGAGAGTAAAAGTTTATCATTAAATAATTATGATTGGGCCCGATTTTGGATGGATTTTAAAAAATTTTTGTCCCCTCAACATTTTTATTTGTCACTTTTACAAAAACACTCCTACTTGTGATAGATACCTTTTTCTAATCATACTCATAAAAAAATTCCATCACAATATTGAAGCACGTCTCAAGTATCTACTATACCTACAGTAATTACCTATGTAGTGTGAGAATTTAGTGTTTATTTATTTTATTTTCTGTGGAAGGAGGAGGATATGTCATTGTACTCATCCGAATGGGCATACACGTAGGAAGTGTCAGTGTATGTACTGACCAGTTATTTCAATATGGACCATGGACCTACATTTTAAAATAGATAATATCCCATGTGGTCTTCATTATCATTGTTTTTGTTTTCTTAACATTTATTCAAGCATGCTATTTATTGGTTATCTTTCCATTTATAATATATTTTTTTCGATAAATAATTAATCCAGTTTAAATAAGCCTTTACTTGTTTTTGGGTTGATTCATTGGTTTTTATATATCCTCGTCCATATGTAAGTCATGGGGCACAAGGAGTTCCCCTAAGATTAGACACGTACAAAAAGGCCACGCAGTGTCAGCATGAGCCAGTAATAGTGTTGGACCAACACCGTTGGTCTATATTAAAATTATAAAAATTTCCTTCCAACTACGTGCAATGATACTACACATAAGTTGAACTAATGAACTCTATATATAATAATATATATGTTTGAGGTATTACTATTATTTGTCCGAATCCAAGTTGGAAATTCCAACTTGACTGCAGCCCTTGCAACTGACTTTTATCATAAAGATTTATGTACTATACTATTTTTACTATTAATACAAAAAAAATAATTCCAAATCTAAAATAACATTTCTTGATTTCATTATTACACTCGAGTCACTCTCAGTCAACGTTCATTTCTTGATTAGACTCCTTCGTCATACCATTCAACTGCTGGTCAGTGTGTCGACTCTTAGATTTGAACTGGAAAAAAGAAGGACTGGCTAAGAGTTCTTTTTTACATCAACTTTGTCTCTTTGTCTCATCTGTAGTCTTGATATTTTAATATTACATAATTATTATTTTATCTCTTTTTCAAAAATGGTAAAATTCATCAGTTGTTCTGCAGTGCACAAATATTTCGTTTTTCGGCGACATTTCTCGTGTTCAGTTGCAAGATTTGACTACATTTATCCAAAGGACACAAATGGAGGGAACGGACATGGAAATAAAACAGCCTTGTCATCACGAAGTCAATTAGCTTCGGCAAAAAGAATTGTCGTCAAAGTGGGTAGTGCTGTTCTTACACGACAAGGTAAGCATATAATATTTTATATTTTGATCTTTTTTGTTTTTTTTCGTAATTTTTTTTGTGTTTAATGAACTTTGTTTTGTGACTGTTAATTATTTGGTTCCTTACGTACACTTTCACTTGCGCTTATATCATAATTACCTAGTTAAACTAGAAAAGTGAAAGAAATTTTAGTTAATTTTTTTGATTTTAATTGTCAATATATTTAACAAACAGATAATTGTGGATTAGCGTTGGGTCGTGTGGCGTCCTTAGTTGAGCAGGTACATTTAATTGTTCAATTTGAATTAAAGATTTTAAAAATGTGGTCTTATTTTTATGAAAAATTGCTCATGTAAATTTTGATTAATATTGTAAGCATGCTTTCTCCTTGTAGATTGCCACGCTGCAAAATACTGGTCGTGAACTGATCATGGTAACTAGCGGTGCTGTGGCGTTTGGGAAGCAAAAATTAGCACAAGAATTGCTCATGTCAATGAGTATGAGACAGACTCTTCATTCAAAGGATCACGTTCATGTTCATGTAAGTTAACTTTACCATTATGTCATATGAATTAACATCTTGAATTGCATGCATCACGATCATTAACTAATATTAGTTTATATGAAAATCAAAGTCAATCTAAGCAAACACATAAATGAGTTTCAACTTTCTATAAATATCATTCTTGTATTTAATTTGATTATATTACAATTCCACATTAATAGGGAAACAAAGTCGTTTTAGAACCAAGAGCAGCGGCAGCCGTTGGACAATCGGGACTTATGTCACTTTATGAAGCCATGTTTGCCCAATATGGTGTCCGTATAGCACAGGTAAAAAAATCGTTTATCTTTTTATAAATTCTCATCTTTTTATAAAAAAAACTATTTTTAAAAAAAATCCAAAAAAAAGACTCTTCAAAATGATTCTTGCACTTTGTGATTGTACAGCATACAAATACATGTAAAGTTGTTTGCACTTGTAATCTTTATTTCTAATCTGACAACCAAGTGAAACCTTCCATAGTCTCTGTACTTTATAACTTACGTAATGGATGGATAGTTTAATAGACTCTACTAATCCCAATTCACTCCAATGATAGTTTCATTACTTCAATATTTTTTTTAATACACATTGTTCAAATATTGTAGTAAATGTGAAAGAAGAGTAAATAATGGAAAAAAAGGAAGGTTTTATTCCAAAATGTAACTGTAATCTTCCATTACCCTATCCACATAAAAATATAACATGTACCCATATATAACATGGTGTACAATTGTAGAGGTAATTTATCAAAATCTATTTACCCATTACTTTCTATAGGTTTTGGTGACGAAAGCAGATTTTACAGATGAGTATACAAGAAGACACTTGTTCCAGACCATGTCTGAACTTTTAGCTCTCAATATTGTACCCATCGTCAATACTAATGATGCTGTCGCAGCTCCAGCTCAGGTGTATGATGCTCTAGAAGGGGTATACCAATACAAAATTAAATGCTTGCATAAACTCAAACATCTGTACAACATAAATTTTAAAGTGAAATGATTTAATTGACTTGTAGGACATTACTGTAAACGATAATGACAGTTTAGCAGCTCTTCTCTCAGCGGAAATTCAAGCAGATTTGATGGTACTCATGTCAGATGTTGAAGGGGTCTACACTGGACCCCCTGGTTTTGATGGATCTCGACTAATGCATACTTACTGTCCCACTTTGAACGCTTCTGGAGTAAGGTACGGGGCCAAGTCAAATGTGGGGTCTGGAGGAATGCAGTCAAAGGTAAAAATTAAAAATCACATTTTAAATGTAATTTTTTTAAAAAATAACTCATATCAGTGTACGAGTGGATGTACTCATTTAATTAATTGTGCTGTTGTAAGTTCACGCTAAATTTGTGTTTACGCTGAATATTTTTCTGCTCGTCTTTTTTTTGTGAATGAAATCTGTAAAATTTCATGTGTGTGCAGACCCAATTTCTTCGTCAACTTCTCTTCCCCCCTCCCCCTTTTACAAAAAGAGACTAACAATTTTCCCTTTTGTACTAAAATGATAAAAAAATACTACTGTGTTGTATGAATTGAATGGATGAAATGGAGCAAAAAGTACAGTATAAAAAATACATGTGAGTATTATTATATTTGAACTTTTGTAGCGTCCATGCCTATTGCATGTCATGAGTATTTGTGCTACTTTGTTGTAAGTTGAGCATGAATATAATTTGTCCAGAAAGAGAGAGAGGAAAAAAGTGGGGTTCCAGCCAACAAACTTCAAATAAATGGTTTTCTTGTATAATAAATATAAAATAAGTGTTCGCAATAGTACCCGTATATTCAGGTCTCAGCGGCCACTTGGGCTCTCAATAATGGCATTGCCGTGGTCATTTGTAATGGGTCTAAAGAAGGAGCTCTAGGGTCAGTTATCAATGGACGACGAAATGGGACTCTCTTCACCACCAATGCTCATGGCATCAGAACTCCAGAGCATATTGCTGAACTTGGTAATTCTTAATTTTATGGAAATACAAGTTCCAGCGATTATGCACACACATTTTATCTTTCTTCTTGTGTAATGTACTGTAGAACTTGACTAATTATCAAAAACAATTCATCCATTCAAACTCTTGGCGCATACGTCTGTATAATAAAAACTATAATTTGTTTAGTTTAGAACTTATTTTATACTATTTATATTAGTGAAAATCAGTAGTTAAAATCTTTTTCAAAGACACTGTAAAATATTCAAAGATTTTTTTTTGCGTCAATTAATTAATATTTATGATTCATGTAGCTCTCGAAGGTGGTCGACAATTGGTAAATTTGAGTGGATCTCAAAGATCTGGCATTATCCAAAATATTGGAGAACTTTTAATTGCCCGAAAAGCTGACATTTTATTGGCCAATCATCGAGATCTTGAAAATGCAGAGAAAGAAAATATAAGCTATGCTGAGACTGAACGTCTCAAATTGACTGAAAATAAAATTGCTAGCTTGGCTGAAGGTAAACTAATGTCAACTAAATATGATACTAATTTTAATTGTATGCAATTCAATTAAAGTTAAATAAATTTTAGGTTTGCAACAAATGGCCAAAGACTCTGTGGACATTGTTGGGAAAACTGTGAAGAGAACATTATTGGCAAATAATTTAGAATTACAACAAGTCACCGTTCCAATTGGACTCCTTATGGTCATCTTTGAAGCCAGACCAGACTGTCTTCCTCAGGTTAGTTCAAATTTTTAGTTCCTTTTTTTAAAAGTGTTAGCATAAGTTAATTTTAGACATTTTTAATACATATTAAATTATCTTTATATAATTTTTTGACGACACGTTCTGCAAAACATTTCCTCGACACTTCATTTATTATGGTACAAGGTACAAAAAGAAATCAAGGTTATGTTGACTACGACTCACTCAGTGAGGACTATGAACCTTAATGATTGGAAGATGGTTTTCACTGTACATAAATTAAATATTATCTCTCTTTTTTTTGCTCAATATCTCAATCACTGTTGTACATACATTCATTGAAAATATTTGCTACATTAGATAAGAAACGGATGGATGAAAGTACAAGGATGAGTAGACATGTGTCTTTTTTCTATTTTCTCCTATAGTACTAACCATCATTACTTAAATTAAAGCCAATTAGTTTATCAACTTTACACGTTCAAGTGACTATAAGGACTCATAGTCAAGGATTTAACATGATTCATCCGTATTTATACAATTAACTAAAAAATATGAGCATTTTTTTCAAATAATACTCGTACCTCTCAAGAGGAAAACAAAAGAAAACTTTTTTTTTGACTTTCTCACTGAATTCTCACTGCTGAATTTAAGGAATGAATTAATCTTTATAAAATTAAATTTAGATCGCTTCATTGGCCATTGCATCTGCAAATGGATTAGTGTTGAAGGGAGGAAGTGAGGCTGTGAATACAAACAATTGTCTCATGTCTATCGTCACTGAAGCTCTACTAGCCCATGGTGTCCAAAATTCAATTCAAATGGTAACCAATTATCTTTTCACAGTGAAATATAATGTCCCTCTCCATTTTTAATAATTTTTGCTCCATATTTTTCACAGGTGACATCAAGGGAGGATGTGAGTGAGATAGTAAGTTTAGGAATGGTGGACTTGATAATTCCAAGAGGGTCCTCTACATTGGTCAAGTCAGTCCAAGCTCAAGCAATGGGTGTCCCTGTACTTGGTCATAGTGAAGGCATTTGTCACGTTTATGTGGACACTGATGCAGACTTGGAAAAAGCTCTACATATTGGTATGACTTTTTTTTATGTTTTGGAAGCCTCTCCATTTCATTCTTTCATCATAATATTATATCAACAAGTACAGATCATCAAAGGAGATTTATTATAATAGTTGTTGAACATAAATGAATTCTTTGTTAGATAAACGGCATAATTATTTCCCGTGAGTCATCTACATTTAACTATTGTGATTATGGTGAAAAGATCATAAAATTGTGTTACAAACGAATGGCGAAAATATTTCTCTCCACTTGTCCTCATGACTCAGGAATATTTAGAGAATAAAATATCGCACTCATATTAGTTGGGGGAAATCCCCCTTTCTTGAGAAAATTAGAGGAGATCAAATTAATAAAAAGAGTACTTATGCACTTGCTCACTTATGCTCCATTCAAACATTGTCATGTCACTGAGACTTTTGACGTCTCAACTTTTTTTATATTTAAAAGAGTTAAGACTTTAATAAAATTTTTGTGAATTATTTAAACAAATGATTAGATAGTCAATCAATGTTAACCCTCAGTGATGTTCAGAGTAGGAAAAAGACGTTGTTAAGTTTGTCATTGTTATGTGTGCATATTATTTATGGATCACAGCTGGAGATTTATAAAAAAAAATAATTTGTCTATCATACACACACAAAAGATACTATAAAGGCTAAATAGTCATAGTGTATTGGTACAAGAATATTTTTAATTCTTTTAAATTACTTCTCTCTATTTGTTCACTTCATTATATTTCCCTGATTTGTCTTATAATAACAATCATATATAGTTTCATATACATAGGAGCAATACAGAAGTTATATATCTGTTGAAGATGAATTTATTCTTCTTCTTTTTTTTGTTTCTGTAACTTCGTAGTTCCTTCATAATTTGTATGCCATTTTGTCTCTTTGTGTTGAGAGTCTCAACTTGAGAGAGAGAGAGAGAGACATTGATGGATCATTCTTGGTTACCCATTAGAATTTTAAATTATCAAACAATGTGATAATCGGCCATATGTATAGATTTTATATGCATAAATTTTTTTTGTTGTATCATAAGTTGAGGATGTGTCAAAAGGAAGAAAAATACTGAAAGCAAGAGTCTATTCAATGGACTATACGCGTGATGATGATAACTACAATACAATAAATCAATATTTTTTATTTTTTTCTCTTTAATATTTGACTGACAGTCCGAGATGCTAAATGTGGGTATCCTGCGGCATGTAATGCAGCTGAAACAATTTTGATTCATCGAACACTCTTAAATAAAGGCAACTTTTTTGCTCGACTCTGTGATATCCTCAAATCAAATAATGTACGTTTTTCTTAAATAATTTACAGAATTTACTAGAACAATGAGATTCATTTGTATTTGTTAATTTTAAAAAATGATTGCCATTTCTTGGAAATGTTGACTTTAGGTGGAAATATTCTCTGGTCCAATGCTCTCAAAGGAGCTCACATTCGGTCCACCATTAGCAAAGACTTTAAGAATGGAATATGGACGACTAGCCTGTACAATTGAAATTGTGTCAGATGTCTTGGGAGCTATTGAGCACATTAACATGTATGGCTCATCTCATACTGACTCGATTGTGACTGAAAATGGTACATTTTAATTACATATAAATAACTAGAGATATTTTATTCTAAAATTATATTTTCTTAAATTAAATTTGAAATGGAATTTATAGAAAAATCAGCCAAAGAATTCTTAAAACGAGTGGACTCGGCGTGTGTATTCCATAATTGTTCAACAAGATTTGCAGATGGATACAGATTTGGTCTTGGAGCAGAAGTTGGGATAAGTACGGGTAGAATTCATGCCCGGGGTCCAGTAGGGGTTGATGGACTTTTGACAACTAAATGGATACTACGAGGACAAGGTGATGCAGCTTCAGACTTTGGTCCTGGTTTAAAAACATATGAACATATTCCATTACCCCTTGAACCTGATATTAAAACTCAAGCCTACACTCCTTCTCCTGCTCGTGCTCAATCTCCTTCTGACTCTGATGAGGATGAAGTTCAACAAAGTCAATTACAATAAAAAAAAATGAACTTGTGATTAATTATCAATTTTTACTCCATGTATCAAATTAATCCTTTACTTATAAGAAACCCAAAAGACTTTCATTTTTTTCTGATCGAAATCTTTTGTACTTTCCAACCAATAATCTGTACTATGATAAAATCAACTTTTTTGGTTATAAATAAGTCATACATAAAAAATTACATATATACGTTACTATCATTTTATATACTCTTTATTGTATTTGTATAGACAACTTTCTTTGTATTACTTTGTAAATGTTTAAATTATGATTAAGTAGTATAGAGTCAACCAAACTTTAGTCTTATTTTTAAACTCTTCTGTGTCAATTTAGTCACAGTGGAATTTTTACTCATGTACCTTTATACAAATACATTAACGTACTATAATTCCTTCACTTTGTTTGTAAATTTAAACTTAATCGGTACTGTATGCATTAAAATAATGTGAATTCAAAATTAAATATTTTTTACAAATTAACAAGATTAAATATTCTTTTTGAGGTCCTTCCTTTTCTTTCTTATCAATTACTTAAGTATACAAGAAATATCAAAACTATTAGAGGTTAAGTTTTTTTATGTTAATTAAAAGACGACGCAAATGTCTATGTTTAAGTAAATTCCGCAATAAAAAATAAATATACAGTATCTAACTTTCACACACACAATATCATTTCCTTGTATCCCTTACATTTTGTATTGGACAAGATATTTAAACTTGACTTTTCTTAGTCTCTCTTTTACATTGTCATGAATGTTGTGGTTTATTTTTATCACTTTTTTGCTCCATAATTAATTAATTACAAAGATAAAAAAAATTGAGGAAAGAGAGAACACTATGAGGATTTTGCATGGAAGGAATATGAGCATCTAATCTAATATTGGCGTATGTATCTAATGCGTGTGTATAAGAACACCTTGGCATTGAATTAATTATTATAGTATTAGTGTCAATAAACATTGTATTACTGAGCATTGTATTATTTACTTTGAACAAATTGTAAAATTAAAATTCTCTTCCCGATTTGAAATCAATCCTCAGCATGAAACCAGGTAGTACAGACTGTACATATATAAATTAACACATCATTTTATAGTAATTGTAATGACGATCAACATTTTTTTAATTGACTGAATGAACTCTTTACAGAGCTACATAACAAAGGCTCAAAAAATTATGGGGCAAAATTCATTCTATAATAATTTTTTCAAGTCTAGACTTAAACCCGGGGGTTATCTAATTTCTACTTGTACGTTATCAAAATAATTGACAGGGTAGGAAAAGAAGATGCGGATATTTAATAATAAATTTTAATTAAAGGAATGTATTAAGTTAGGAACGCCAATCAATTCTTCAAAACATCTTTTCCTTTGCAATTGATGAGCTATAAAAAAATAATAAAGCTGATAATTACTACAGCATGGTTACATACACAATGGATTGATTCGAGATACTAATTAAAAGAGTCTTTCATCTTTGAATAAAATTTAATAACATTACAAACAATTTTCCAAGTATCTCTATTCTTAGTATTACGTCATTCTAAAATAATTTGGCAATTCATCAACACGACAAAGAACAAGTAAAGAAAACATTAAAAAGAGGATCTGTACAGTGTACACGTTGATTTTATTGTAGAATCCAGTAAATTCTTGACCAAACAAAATAATAAACTATTAGAGAATCATTCTTATAGAACTGGTCAGGACGTCCTTTAGTATTTGTGAAAGAATTGAGCATAATTTCCTCTTTCTTCTTTCTTCTTTTCTACTTATTTAACTACTCTCCTCTTTAAAAAATTGTAAGGTTAGGGCCATGAGATTATTGAAATGAAATGTTTCTAAATTATATTAATTTTCTATTTTATGTCAATTACAATTATTTTTTCCATACAACTCACTTCTGTGCATAGTTAATGACACATGAGTATATATTTTTGTTGAAAAATATTTCCAACTAAATTCATTAACATGACACACACTTCAATCATGAAAAAGAAAAGACTCACCAAATAGATCGTCCACATGATAAAGTCACAACTCACAATATATCTGTCATAAAATAAAATGAAGGACATTGAACTGATATATATTGTCATAATACAAACCCAATAAATTTATTATAGACATATCAAAAAAATAAAAGTATTTTTAAAAGGGTGGACGCCGACCACTCTCTGATTTTACTCTTGATCTTTGTAACTGTATCAGATCATACAAAGAGATTTTTATCTGTAAATAACTTTTCTTAAAAATACATTCTAAATACAACTTTTGGCCAACTGCCCTTTTGTCTATTGGACAGTTAGTGAGATTTTCTCCAATTTTTAAATTATTTCCTTTTAATTATAAATTTGACGATCAATTAAATGAACTTGTGCCTCTCTTTTATAATTAAATAGAAAATGCAAAGTCATTCTTTGGCTTGGCCTGATCAATGTCAAGAGAGAATATTTTACAATGGGGAGAGAAGGGACACATGGACTGACCAAGTCAGTATGTAACCAATGTCAGTAAATTTTCATGATTTAATATTCAATACGAGTCCTATGATAGGACTCCTATCAAAATAAAAACAAAAACTTTATCTCAAAATATTTTTATTAGTATTTTCTATCCGGAAAATCTTTTTGTAATACTTTTCCAAATTATTAGCTCAGACACACACACACACACATGTGGTTGAGAATTACATGATAAATAAATCATTTGTAATTTTCAAGATTGGACACGTGAGTAAGAGTGACTTTCACATAGACAAACTCACTTTTGATTTCAATTCTAATTTTACACTGTCATCTTTTTATACAGGTTTTAAACATGCAGGAGGTCTCTACAAAAATTTCATTCTCATCTCTCTTTCATTTGTATATTTGTTACTACACTACACTACCCAGTCAATGAGTGACAATGACGATAGTTTGTATTTTTTTACTATTATCATGTACTGTTATATGCATTTTAATTTAATGACGGTCAAAAAATTACTTCAAAGTTGTCATTTGGAATCATCAAACTTGTCTTTTGTATTTTGACTTTGTACACAAAAAACATTTCAATGATCTTTCTTAATATCTGTTCCACACATGTAGACCGATTCATTTAATTGATTAATGAGAAATTAATAGAAAGTAATTCAGAAATCTTTTCCCCTCCTCCTCCTTCTCTCCCATTTTTAATTTCATCTTTTCAGTGACTTTCATTTTCAAAGGTGATTGTACAGATGAGGAGAGTGCACAAACCAGTGTACAGTTTTTTCTTTTAAGGCCTTGAAGAGATTTAAATATAAGAGAGAAATTAATTTTCAAATATTAATTGGACTAATTTTAATCTCCCCCTATTTTTACCTTCAATAAAATATTTTCTATTTACTTAATTTTCAATAGTTTTCTCTACAAAATATCATCTCTGACTCTCCATCAAGTTTCTATTTCACATCCCAACCATTTTTTATTGTCTGGCTCAGTTTATGAGTCAGAGTCAGACTTGACTGAAATTAAAAAAAAAAGTTTCCAAAAATTGTCAACAATATTTAAGTGTAAACGTTTTAAAGTGTAAATCTTACAAATTTTCAAAGTAAAGGGCATTGCATAAAAAAAACCTTAATCCATACACTACAAAATTGTAAAATGTTGTTGTGTACCACAATCCTGACCATAATTATAATTATAAAAAAAGCTTTCAAATTACATTACAGTACAAGTAAAATATAGTCTCTCTCAAAAATAATGAAGAAATATTACTTTAATCCTCTGTGAAACGCACTTGATGCTTGACTTTTACTTGTCTATCTCAATTCTTTCTCATGTCAACTTAACTTCCTTAATTTTTTTTCTTGTACCTTTGACTCTGATGCGCATTCCCTTTTTGTTAAAAAAATGATGACTAACAATGAACTCAAAAAAACACCCACCCCTAACAAATATACATTAATATGTATTTTAAAATGGTTAGCACAATTAATTTGTGTGTGTGGGAGATGACGTCTCAAGATGATGAAAAAGGAATAAAGATGGGGGAGAAGGGTTTTACAGAGTAAAGAAATTGTATAATATGTTTACATATACAATAATATTAATTCTCTTGACTAAGTCCCTCACTCAACGAATTAAGACTAGTAGTACTATTAAATTCTTAACATTTACATATAAAGGTAGTCACTTGGACACATCAAATTTTATAGTCTGTACTATGTATGTACTATGTGCTATACCACATTGAGAAATTACCAATGCAATATTGTACCCTCTCATATGTAACATTTGTTGGGACGAGACAGGACAAAAGCTAAAGCTTTGCTTATTCAATTTAAGTGGACTCTATCTTATTTTTTTTTGTTAAATACCTTCCAAATCTTCTTTTACTTTCCAAACTTGTTCTCCTCTCATCTCTTCCATTCCGCATTGTTTATTTATGTAATATTATCATTGTTATTATTATTACTTGAACTTTTTCTCTAGTGAATAGCGTTTGCATAATTGTACTCTGGCCATCCTTTTATATACATGGTGACTCTACAAAAATAGTGTAAGCTGTAAAGATGATGAAAATACAACAAAAATATTTTAACCAACTCCAACTCTTCTTCTTTTAGGGAATCTAAGACAAATAAAAAAAGAAAATTGAGGAGATATTTTTATGCCAAAAACTATCTTTGGTATTATGAATTTAAGAATATTTAAATGTCAAAATATTTGATTGTGATCACTGATCAAAACTGACACATAAGTAGTGGATACAATTTAATTCATTATTTAATAATGTACGTCATTTCATCCTCTAACTAAATAAGCCAAAGATCAAAAGAGGGGAAATCCAAGAGGTTGTATGAGTAATTATAATTAAAATTTGAAATGGAAATAGAATTTAAGAATTGTCTTGTCTGAATTGGACAACAATAAATTAAATTCAGTGTTCAAATATACTCCATGTGGTAAATGCCCTGTTAATATTTTTTCCGTGTGCTTATTGTAGTCATTACTTTAGTATTTAGAAGAGTCAAGAAAAATATTTTGTAATAGTATTCAAAGAGTGCTGGAGTATGTAGGAAGTTTAACTCCGTTGTACAAATAACGTCTCATCTCTATATATAATATATATATGTGTAATATGTATATTTGGCAAATGTATGTATGTATAGATATTTTTATTAGTTTTATTCAAATGTAAATTTTTAGTCTTAGTACATTTGCACTCAGACTAATTGACTTAATTTGTGTCTTGTTGGACTCATCGTCAATAGACTGAGTCAATTCCAGTCTTGACCATGCTACAATGAATTCCGTGTCTCGGTTCAATTCATTTGAGAATGAGAATATGACGAATATTAAACAAAGTGTACTATACATATTATGAAGATTGTTTAAAATTATAGATACTCCTGACGGAGCCCCATGACCACCCTCCCTCCTTCCCTCCGTGATGATGAGGAGAGTTAAAGTGGTGTTAACTCGATATTTCTTTTTGACGAAACACGAGACATGACACTCTGACCATGAGTTTGAGACCGTAGAGAACAAAAACTTATTTAAGCACTGACTGTATTTAGCGACTCATTAACTACCTGCATATAATGTATACATACAGAGGGGGATTCTAAATCAAATCTCTCCGTCTCTTCAATTGTCCCCCACGGAAATTTAATCAAGTTTTCAAACCTCAACAATTCAACACAACCACTATCAAGTCAAATCAGTTTAAGTGTCCTGTGAACATGGTTTCGGATAGCCCGAGAGTGCGGTAAGCAAACAAACAAATTAATTTTTTCTTTCATTTTTTTCTCTACTTTCTTTGTCTGGTTTTTTTACATTTAAATTAATTTTTCTATCACTCTGTAGTCAAAATTCCGTCCAAACTTATAAAGAGAGGTTTCTCCATGGTTTTTTAATAGCTAATTTTATCTATTATCCGATAATAATACTATCGGATTTATATTTAAAAATAGTCATGAGTAAGGTTCCATATGCGTAGTTTAATTGTCATAATCTGAATTGTAAATTATGCAAGTCTTTAAAAGCATATAAATTATAATCATGAAAATTTGACGCTGATCGTCCATTGTCATCCTGTCTGACAATAGAAAAGATTTCTAAGAAAACTGAAAAAGTAAAAAAAAAGTAAACTTTCCGGTTTTAAAGCTTAAATTCATTTAATTACGTTCCTTCTGTATTCTTTCTTTTGAAAAAAACATTTTTGAAACTTTTAAAACTACTAACTACTTATATTTACAAAATAATCAAGTCTGTGAGAGGAGGAGTCATAAAGGTATTTATAACTTGAAAATTAATTCAGAATTTTTTTTCTCTGACATAATATACGTAGAGATTCTTGATTTTTTTTGTCAAAAATTTGATAAAAGTTGAAATAGATGAGGAAATTTTTAATGAATATTTTAAGGGTAATATCTCGACAATGCCCAAAAGGAAGTTTTCTGTCCTTTTGATTCTAAGCTCATAATTATGATGAGATGCAATCCCAGGGTGAATCTATGTAAATGAGTGTTTAAGAATGAGAATGAAAACAATGCCTCATGATGGCACATGGCTTGCATATTACCAATGAACAGAGCAAGAGAGAGAGAGAGATCATATACACTACATGAATTATATAATCTATAAGCCTCATAATATTGTAAAATGTAGAATGCCTCAAGTACTTACCTACAAAGAGAGAGAGAGGTACCTATGAAATATTTGTTTTTATTTCAATACAAAATATTAAGTCTACACAGTCAGAGAGAGTCTATAGGAGAGAGGAAGAGGTGTAAGAAAAAATTAATTTTTTTAAAGCTATAATATATATAATTGTCGTTCGCAACTACTACAAGGTCCTCATCTACTAAATCATTGTCTCTTATATTGTGAATTCTCTCTCTCTCCCTCTCTGTCTTACCCAATGGGACATTGTGAGATTTTGCACGTTCAAATATTAAGCACATTATAGTCAGAGACCATCTACGTCCTGTGCAAGTGCCACTGTAGCTAATTCAAGAGTTTATGTTTTTTTCTATACATATGCCTGCTATGTATGTATGTACATATATGAGAGAGTCAATTGTAGAATATTTTGACGTTTATTTGCAATCTTTGTGACTCTTTAACTTTGTTGAAAATTAAACTTGTTTGAACATTATTCTTGACTCTCTGGAGCTTTTAAAAAGTCAAGTAGTGGATGAGAAGGAGGAGGAGGAGGCTTTACAATGATCAAATACATTGTTCAAATATTTTCCTTTTTAAAATGAAAAAAAGGTCAGCGAAATTAGAAGCTTTTTTGATTATTGCTCAACTCTTTATTTCTTGGAAAAAAAATATTTTGCTTTCATACAAGTGCGTGTAGGACAATTTCAAATAAAAAAAACAATTTACTAAATATAAATATGTTATAAATGTGTACACTGTACAGATATGTAAATATACAAAAATGAATGAATAATAGAGACAGTTTTTTTGTCTATGGGTATTTGGATTCGTCTTCTATTTTGTAATTTTCAATCGATGGACCACATGCTGGGATAGTTTTTTTACCTTTAAAATAAGATTCTATGAGATTTTGTATAGTCAGCGGTATCACTAGACACGTCTGTTTTATTTATAATTCTGATTTAATTTATGATACGCGTCGTAAATACGTAAGGCATAAAAAAATGCGCGATTGTACGTATTTTAGACACATAATATTATTATGAATGGGGAAATAGACGAAAATAAAAACAAGGACGCCCTTGAATTGGTTTTCTTTAATGTTTTTTACCACAGTATGATTTTCCAATTAAAAAAATTACGTGGAGACATTACCATCTTCATAGTTATAAATTTAACAACAAAGTATTAGTTATGGGAGTATGTAATTAGCTTTAAAAATCTACGGGGGTCATGTCACCCTTCTCAGTAGTTTTAGTTAGGGATAGGGAGAGAGAAGGGGAATTTAATCTCTAATATTTTAGCATTAATAAATAATTGTCCCACGTGTGACAATTATTGTTGTAGTGTACATCACAACAATATCCGGGTTGACATTTTTTCAAAATTGAGATTATTTCAACAAGCATCTTACATTCTATGTATAGTAGTGAAAATTCATTATGAAAAGCTTTTATTAAATTTCTACAATACAAACTTTAAACCACTTGAAAATTTCTCAAGTGTACTTTAACAGTCTTTTATGTTTGTAAAGAGAGAAGTATTTGATGAAGATTTATATTTAACAAGAGAAAATATAATTGATTCTTCAACACATTGGCTCTTTGAGATGAGTGAGAGAGAATTTAAATAAAATTGAACATATTTTGTACATGTCGCCCATCAAAATCATTTCTCAAAGACACAAGATAAACTTTAGTATAAATTTCTCTGTTAATTTAATTTCGATAGTGAAAATGAGCTACTTTCTTCTTGATTCATTTAAGGACTTCAAAAACCAAAAAATGTAATTACGTTAGAAACAACTAACAAAACTTTTACATGCTTCATTTTATCTCTCTTTCTAATGTACATATGTACCATCATGCAGAGGTGGGTAGGTTTCTTTGAAATAAATCTTAAATTAATTTTGGAGAGATGAGTAGAGAATATTATACAGTACATGATATTGCATATCTTTTATATTATCAAATAAGACTGAATAGAATGTGACAATGATGATAAGATGAAAAAAAAACATTTCTTATGTATTACATAGCCTCCTGTACACAATTCCTTGTAAAGTTTAATTATAATCATGAGTACAATGTGACTTCATAAGAAAATGTGTATCAATTTGATGACTTGGTGAGGACGTGTAGATTGTTACACATAACAACAAAAAACCATTGTACATGCAAACTTCATTATAAAATATGTACAACTTAGTTACCCATACAGGTGTATGCTATCATGCAAAGATACTTTGATGATTCTTTCATTTAAAAAAATATTTCAACTACATTATTATTATATGGTCTTGATACTTGAATAGTGATGTACGTACAACGTACATATACAAAATGTTTTTGAAATTGATTTCTTTCATCAAATTTTATACCATTCAACAAACTCTCCCTCTTGAGACAATGAATTTTTCTAAACTTGACACTCGAGACAATTTAACGCTTCAATTTAATTAGTGTCGAATATCCTAGAGTTTTTTTTTTAAAAAATCTTTTTAAAAAGCCACAAAATTTTTTCATGAGTCACTGAATAATCAGCAAATATACTTAGAATTGTACAGAAGTTGTCCTAACGGAGAATCTCAATATTTTAAAGTTTAAAATTAAAGTGCATCATAAATACCTACATTATATGTTGAGTATATGTATGACTATCAAGTTGAAATAATAAATTTAAAAAAATTATGACTCATTAATATTTCTTATGTATGCAAATTTTGTCACTAAATTTCAATATTTTATCCCCTCAACTTAATGTACAGTTTTGAAATGTAGCTTTGGAGTAAAATAACATTTAAAAATTTTATATGGTGAGTACATAACACACGGGGACAGAGAATAGGGGATGGGGAGTACAAAGACATAAATGTCGACTTTAGATATCAGAAGGTCAAAAGAAGCTCATGCCAAATTTCAATGAGACAGTTATATGTACCTTAAATGATTCTTGTATCATTATCATTACATAATATTATTTGGCTCTACTAATGTTCAAACATTTGTACAGTCTATCTTCATCTCAATCATTTTGTAGTTCTTCCTCTTCCTTCACCATTCTTTCTCAACTGATTTGTCATGTACATCATGTACAGTACATGTAAAATAAATATCTGTAAATATAAATTTAATTTCAACTTTTTTTTCACTTTTTAAAGTAAATCATGTCATATTTTGTTTACTTTTTTTTGCACAAATATCTGTAATGATGCTCCAAAAGCATCTTGAGGAATTGTGCAAGGAAGGGGAGTTAGTTTACAACCCCATTAAGATTATACAAAAAAACACCCCTCCTCCTCCTTAATCTTGTTTGGACTTGTGCTGAGCATTATCAAACGTAAGATTAGAGATATTGAGCAGGTGAAGAAATTAACAGTTAGGGAAATTCTCATGTGGATATGACAAAAAAAATTATTTGAAGATTCTGAATAACAAAATCCTTGACCTATGAGACGTCTCATGGCTTCTCAATAAAGAAAACATTTCACAGTTCTATGAGTTCTAACACATCCGCAGTGGAATGGCAGATAATAAAAACTGTAGCAGCTTTTTTATTGTAAAATATTTTGATGATTGACGATTGATTTCAAAATATGAATACTGATTGTATAATGGTATAGATAAGATGCTTCCAAATTCCCTTGTACATTTTCATCATTCTTTGTCAAATTGTGGACGAGGAAGGTCTGTAGAATTGGGAGGAATGTCAAGTTCACACGCGAAGCATTTTTCACAAACCTTTTATTCTTCCTTTGTCATCTTTCATAATGTACAGATCTGTATGTACTTCTTACAGTAACTCATGTAATACTTACCTTTAAAATTTTCCATCTTGTTTTTTTTTCTCCTCTTTTTCTCCAAATGTTTTTTTTGAGTGGGTCAATTTGTCAAGGCCAAATTGGGGCCAAAGAATTTTCACCCCTTTTTTACAATTCATAATAAACATTCTTTTGAATTCTGTTCTGACGACACGATTCTGAGAACCATTTTTTTCTATTTTCTTAGGAAGACACAATAAGCTAATTTAAATTAAAATTGTTGTGATTCCTGAGTTTACTTGTAAAGAAAAATGATGAGCAGTTTATTTGTCAAAGAATTTATGATAATATTAATTAACGCACAGGGATCGGATTGGCATAATGAAACTAGCACGTACTGGCATAATTCACTGAAAAGTGAGCAGTACAATACATAAATATGTGTAAAGAGTAGGGAAATTATAAATACAGATAATAATGAGACAAAAAAGTATTTAATATTTAAAATTCCAGACAATTCTCATCTCCCTTTATTTGGGAACTACGTAGAGCCGAATGTGACCTTTCTTGATGTGTCTTTGTTGGTCTCTTGTATAAAATACATTTGGAAAAATACATATTACAGACTTATCATGCAATGGCATTGAAAATAACCAAATTTTTGTTTAAATCATTCTCCTCTTTGAATCAATGGCTTACCTAACATGTTGCCAACATGTGTAATGATTAATGTATTTTATATATACAGGGACAATTATAACCTTTATCCATTGCACTATGAAAGCTATAGTCTCACAGGGAATTTAATTGTCAATCTTTCACACTTTTCTTCACGTCAATCGGCTAAAGGGTAATAGTGGTTAAATTTTAAAAAATTGTTAACAACAATTATTTTAGCTTGAAATAATCATCTTACATATTTTTCCATTTTAATTGAAGTAAAAATAATTGACAATTAAATTCTCTACAAATGTACAGACATTTTATGACTTTTTATACTCAAAATAGAAGATATGAATACTGTGAGTCACCCTGTACATAAATAATATATTGCATTTTAATTTAATTAATACTAAATAAATTCTCCTACTTTTCTTCGTTCTTATTGAGAGAGAGAGAGTACAAATGAATTTCTTTGACCAACTCAAACCCAAAAGCCTACGCATTTTACTCTGTACTAACTACTCACATGACTAAATGACTGAGCCTCAGAGAGAGAGAGAGAGAGATGTGGAGCCTTTCTCGATTAACGATGCTGTAAATAAATTAGAGAGTACTTGTTACTTCTGTGAACACAGGGAGCAGATTCAAAGTATAATAGAGAACAAGTATTTTAACGATATAACATACTAATGTACATACAAACGTCTATTATGCCATGCATTTAAATACTCACATTTGATGATCCACTGATCGACTATTGATCAATATGGAGATGAAAAAGTAAATAAAAAACTTATTGCTAATTGCTCTTGTAGGTCTTGAGGTCTTTCAACTTTTTTTTATCGCTTCAAAAGAAAATTCATTTATAATTTCTGCGACTCTATTCTACATCTCTCTCTCTCTCTAGTTAATAATTAACTACTGCGTACGAATATGACCTGTAGTTAAATGTCAATCATGATTTGATTCACCTTTAGTCATTAACAAAATATTTTTTTGCTACTAAAATTTTATAAAGCCATTAACACTGTACTTGACTTTTGTGGATGATTCTGGTTCAAAAAAAATGGATTGTTTCCGTTGCGTTGATGAGACTTTTTTTCTCTTTAAAGTAAAGAAAATAAAAGAACTTGTCAACGTCATGAAGACGCAGTAGTAGTTGACCTCTGCTAAAGTTTTTTGATTGTTGATATTTTTTTTTTCAACTGACGCTTGATAACAATTTTTAATTAACTGTATATGCGACTGTATCAAAGGTCCAGGAATCAATATTATTCAATCTTTGTTCATCATGCCATCCTTGAGAAGATTATCTAACAAGACCAAAAGTTCTTCACAATATACTCAATTCTGAGTACAGAGTACCTACATGAAAAAAAGTCATAATATTTAAATTATTAATATGTGTCAATACTACATCATTATTAATGACTCATATATTTCTTTTTCTTTACAAATAAAATCCTTATCTTGATTCTCTACCATCCAAAAAATCATGAGAGAATTCTAAAGACGTAATAATAATTAAAAGAATTTTTTAACTATGAAAATGTACACCTGGATAAAAAAAATTGTCTCTGTACTGAGTGAGGAGGACAGTGTTAGATTGTAAATTACTTGAATAAATTAGTTTTTTGGCTAGAGAGAGAGAGAGTGAGAGTGAAGAGATGGGGAAGACTGAAGAGGAAAGAGAATTTTTCATAGTTGGACATAGACATGTACCCCTATAGACTTATATTGTACAGGTACGTGTATTTACCTTAAGACAAAATTGGGTCAAACATGGTCTGATTGTTCTTATGCCTACAAATTTACACCTGCATTACGATACTTAGGGAAAAAAATATTTGAGGGAACAAGTTTTTTGTCTAACGAGTTTGAGTTTCCTCTATAGGGAAATTGTACACAGAGTACACACAAGGTACAAGGTCTTTGTTCCTTCAGGGTCATTGCCGTGCACATGTGATATTTTTTGATGCTGAAAAAATCAACTTGTTCCCCATACACACACACACACACATTACTGCTACTTCAATTAAGGAGGCAACTACTTTGTGTCTATATTACATAATCACAATGATTGAGTCGGCATAATGTAAACAAATATTCAGAGAGCGTACTTTTAGCCTTTTTTTGCATATCTCTAGATAATCATAAATGAAATGATACAAAAAAAATTTCAAACTATTTGCATACCAACCATCATAATAATTAATGTGCATATGTGCAATTAAATAACTTTTTATTATACGTATTGCAACGGCTTTTCTATCCCAATTAAAAAGAATTTTGTTGTGTATGTTGTGATATACAGATATATGACTTGATTTGATCATGTTATGTAATTCGTAAATTATATGTAGTACAAGTTTAGTCAGATTTATTTTAAAAAATTGAATCAATTCTTGTTCATTTACAATTACCAGGTATTTTAAATATGTATTACAATTAATCAACTATCATTTTTGTGGCTTTTCTGTCCCTCAAGTTCAAGTAAACTTGAAAAATATTCTCAAAAGAGAGAGAGAGAGAGAGGCGAGGAAGACTACAATTCTTTGTACTTCCTATTTTCTTGTAAGCTACTTGTTTAACTTTATATTACATCATGGGGAAATTCACTGGAAACTTGACCCATTACACTTTCCATTTCTATGAGCTTAATTTTTTTTCTTTACTAAATAAATTCTTCTTGATTGTAATAGTGACCTTTACTTTACATTAATCTATTTAAAAAAAGTCCCATTATTTTGAATAATGTTTTTCAACCTTTTATTTCTTCTCAAAGTTGACACGAGGGGTACGGAAGTTTTTTTTTGGAAAAGATTGTATAAACAAAATAGTTTTAACTTGTAATAGTTTGTAATACGTTAAATGGTAAGCAATTTAGTCTGGTCATTCAAACTATTTCAGTACAGATTTGTATCTCATAAAAGTTAGAGTGAATGTGTTAGTACACAAAAGCCTGTTTTTTCACAGTAAATGCACTTTGATCATTGCATTGAAACAGTTTCCATAAAATAAATGTTTCAACTTTTAAACACATTTATACAGATATTGCATTTAAATGGCCCTTGAGTCATGATGCATGGCATGTATATTTATATTTAACTATTTAAACGATTGACCAGAATCTATATAATTTCTTCCTTGTATCTTGTAATCATTTTTATAATATTTCTAAATATGTACATGTATGTGTAATACACATTGTGTATGCATCTTGTTTTATAAAAATATGGAGAAATTATTTTTAAACGAGTTAATTAATTGGTTAAGGTAAAACTGAAAATAACACAATTTTCAGTCTATTAACTAATAAATTAACAAACAAGTGTACATTTTACTCTAAGAATTTAAAAAAATTGTTTAAATGCCGTAAACTAATTCATTACATAAGTAATCATCTACAAAGTTGATTTTGTGTGATTCCAAAACACTTTTTTTGGGCTTTCAACTTTATACCTGTGAGCTCTAGTACACATAACACAAGTAATCCATTAATGAAATTTAAACAAATGTCGTCTGCTCTCTCTCTCTCACTTCATGATTAAAATCACTGTATATTTGTATTAACAAGAGTTACCTTTGTAGCTGGTTAGCATATCTTTAGCTTATTGTATTTAGAAATAAATTAATATTAATTAAGTCATCCATGAATCCCTTCCTGGAGACAGGACATTTAACGTAGACACCAAGCCTGAGTGTTTTGAGAGTTAACCTGTTGGGTCTGTACATTTTAAAATGATTTAGCCATACATAAAGTAAGTTGAGATTTCAAGTGGAACTGACGACTCCAATTCATTTGTTCAATGAACATGAATAAAGCTATAAAGTCAAACTGTGTGTGTGTGTAGTCAAATAGGATTTGAAAGCTGTGTGTGTCTGTCTCTTGACTCCTCGACTTGATGGAAGCTTTAAAACTTTTTGGGGGTACCTGTGTTTGGGGTCTATGAATTTTTGTATAATATGTGGGTTAGTACCCATATAGGCATTAGTTAGTTGTATTGTTATAACTCTGTTTCTAAACTTTAACTAAAGTGCCAAAAGTCAGGTCAAGGCTGTATCTAATATAACAAAATATTGTACATAAATATTTGTCATTATATCAACTCTCTACGTCTACACAATACATACGGAGTTTTAGTAGCCTTAAATTCCTTTTCTAGTTGGTACATATATTATTGTGTTTGAACAGAGTAAAGTATTTCTTCTCAATATTGCGTATATTATCTCTATGCAATATAAATACAAGAGAGATGAGAAAAAAAATAATTGTTCATTGTTTAAACTTTGTTTTAATTTATTACTTATTACTCATGTTAAATTTTTTTCGTAGACCACCAACAATTTCAAGGAATATTGTGTATATAAATAGTTTGATGAATTTATGAGGCATTCAACAGACAAAATTCTGTCACCAAAAATGTTTTTTTTTCATAATATTTACAAAAATATAACAGCAATTGTTATAATTAGAGCCTAAGCTCGACTCCAATGACTCCACTTCATTTTGTCTCCTTGACTCAATTAATTAAATAAGAGTGTACTCATGTTGTAAGTTAACTCGTCTTGTCAGTTTTTCGTAGCGGATTTGATGGACAATATTCATGTCCCGTTCCTCCTGTCTCATTAATGTCCTGAACCATATATTTGTATGTCAATGTATGAGAAAGCATGGGTAGCACTAAGAATAAAGTTGATAATGTGTTGGTAATATGTCAATTAACTCATCGACACACACTTTGCTCTCAATTCTTTCTTCCATACTAAATTTAGTTGCATGATTTCAAATGAGGTAGAACTTCAGTACATGTTGTTGCCAAAATTTTGGGGTTTCATGATTTTTTTATATCTTTGTGTGATCAGTATTTCACATGAGAATTAATTAAATTTACTCATTTTTAACATTTAATAAAAGTATACAGACAATGCTTGTATATAATACATGCCCTACCTTATTAATTCAATGTTAAATACCCAAATTAAGATGAGAGTTTGAGTTAACTCAAATTGTTTTTCTGATCAATTAACAGAATATTAAAATTACTACTAGCAGTGATATCTAGAGTATGGATGGTTTGTTTATTGGATGTGTTAAAAAAACTTTAACTAAAAACTAATGTGAGGAGTGACCTTTAACAAAATCTTGTTTTAAAATAGTTACAACATTTTGTATACTTATTAACATTATGAAGAATTACTATTAACACGTTATTCATCTCCACTCGTTAGTATCCACATGAAAACTCATTTGAAATCACTTGTTAAATATTTTTATTTCATTGTATTGGAATTTTATTCTATTTTTACTTCTTCCAACTAAATTAAATATAACCATTTCATTGTTGTAATAGATAAACTAAACGAACAGTAAATTAATTTTTTCATAGCAGTATCTTAATATGTACAAAACCGGTGGTCTTAACACTGTAAAATGGACACAGTTTAAAAATGGACTTGAATGAGACAAAGAAAAAAAGAGACAATTTGTGTAAGGCCATGTTTTTTTCCTCCTCCATTACCTACTTTACATTTTCAAGTCTAAGTCTTGGTCCATCTTACAGTTGGCCATCACTGATCTGTAGTCAATTGTAGAAAGAGAGGAGAGGAGATAAATTATTGCGCTGGCTTGGGTTTGTTGCACTACACAAAAAGATGAAACACGTGACTGACATGTTTAAGACTTACAAGTATTAAATCAAAATTATATACTAATGACCAAAAAGAGAATCCTTATCAAATATAAAAATCATTCTTATACAATATACATACATACCCGTACACAATTGTCATTAATGTATAAAATTGAAAGGAGTACATTGTGTAGAGGGAAAAGTGGCATTGAAAATTTTTTTTTTGTAAACTCTGAAAAGGCTGAAGGAATAAAAGGACTGGAGAAAGATATTATATAATATTTAAAAAAAAATTATATAATTGACTGACCACCTCCATTCAACCATTAGCTACTGTTTATGACTTGGTGTTGAGGTGTGAAGAAATTACATAATAAATAAATACAAAATAAATGGAAATAATCTGTATGCCCACAAAGAAACATCATTGACTTGATAAAGGTGTACTCATAATTAAAGAATGACGCAGTTAAAATAGTGAATGAATTAATATTAATTCATTGACTTGAAGATCACTCAACCAAAGAATAAAAAAAACGGTATAAAATGTACCACAAAAGAATTTTTATATTTTGACAACAATTTCCTGTATCTTCCTTCACCATATAGCCAATTAAGACATTAATATTTGTAAAAAAATATACAGTGACGTACAGTTGAGATGATGTAAAAGAAAACTTGTTGCTTATGGAAATTCATAAAGAGTTACGTGTGTAAAAGAGAAAAAGCATTGGGAAGTTTTCATAGTCAGGGTTTCCAACTTGTGTACTTCCCAGTCACCTCCGCAAAGATGCGGATGTTATTATTACATGCCTATTATTATTATCCCTCCTCCTCTCTCTCTCTCTCTACATATTATGCAATGGTCATGTATTGTAAGAGGATCAATTAAGTAACATATATATATAGTTGATTGTATACACAAAATCTACTTGTGATACAACTTAGAATAAGGTTAAGTGTATGATCGTGTGGACAACAAGTAGCTGACGGTATATATCTTTATCTGTAAATGTAGAGAGACACACAATTATATAATACACAATAACGGACAAGAGCAAGAGCACAGGTGTTTGGCATTTTTTAGTAGTTGTATCAGTTATGTACGTAACTGATTGTATCAAGTCAGAATGTAGTAGAGTTAAATTGTTATTGTGTGTGTGTGTGTGTCTGTATATATTACATAATACGAGTCATTAGTTTTGGCTTATAATTCTGACTACTCCTTCTTTCATTCCTGTGCCTGCATCTGTACAAAAGAGATGGACAGTAAGCGGGGGGATATATGTACATTGGATGAATTGTTATAGCCATGACACTTTCAAGACGCTGTGTGTGACTCCATGGCCAGATGACTTCCTTCTGTCCTTAGACTGATCGGTCAGTTTCCTTTTCCTATATTATTCGTCGTAGAGTTGGCGGCATGCAAAAAAAAGTGGTCTACCTTGCGTCTCTCTCTCTCCCTTTATCTTACTCTTTACTATTATGTGATTACACATGCTATACTCACACACACGCTAACTACGATGACCCTATAGTACGACAAATGACCTTTTCTCCGGACTATCGAGGTTTCACTCAGAATAGTCACCTTGGAAGGGACCGTTCTAATGTTTTATTTGGTCCACCTTCCTACTATTCTTGTCTATGAAAAACCGTTTCGGTGATCTAACTCTTCTCATATCATCTCAAAACTTCTTAGAATCAACATTTGAATCAAAAAATATTATTTCTCTCTCTCTCTCTCTCTGTATCCCCAACTGACCAAATTCCATTATCCTTGTTTTGTTTTGAGTGATAGTGTCTCATTCTGAGTTAGTGTGTGACAGAGATGTGAGTGTCTTAGTTGCCTTCATTTGTTCACTGAGATTGGGAGGATAGAGACGTCCTCAAGTTGCTTCAGACAGAGAGCTCCAAAAAAAATATTTTTGTACAAGTCAACTAGAAGAAGCAACCCTTTCAATTGTAACTCTTTGGCATTGTGTGAGTTTAAGCCCCAATTGCTTAAGTCGGCCAAAGTTATGCATCTCTTTTGTAATACCCACACACATACACTCAACTTGACTTGTTTGGACTCGCTAACTTTCAATTAACATTTTTATCCATTTTATTTCGTCCTCAAGTCCCTGTGAGACACCATTTATTTATTTTTTATTTATTTTTCGTCAAGAACGAGAGAGAAAAAAAAGTGACATGTTCCTATAATTTATTTTGGCTAAACTCCCTTTCCGGCCTTTTTTTTGTTGTTGGATTTTGTTATTTTGATTTTTTGTAAAAAATCAATTTTAATTTCGTGGTGAATTCTACTCATTTGCTCAAGTGTAGCTGAGCCTACACCTACTACTTTCTACTAAAGGTACTTAAAAAATTTTAAATTATTTATGTTGGGCCAACTAAACAAAATAATTAATTTCATCAAAAGTGTTCAAAATGGT
Organism: Arrhopalites spinosus; assembly: GCA_034700945.1. Taxonomy (NCBI): domain Eukaryota; kingdom Metazoa; phylum Arthropoda; class Collembola; order Symphypleona; family Arrhopalitidae; genus Arrhopalites; species Arrhopalites spinosus. The sequence goes on along the minus strand of JAQIVZ010000750.1, from coordinate 14,977 downwards.
AGTCTGAAATTTTTCTTTGTTTTTTTGTACTGATTGTGATAAAATGCAAATCTCAATCTTGAGGGGAAAAAGGAGAAAAATCAGTTTTAAAATTCCAAACTGAGATTAGTCTCATCATTTGTCGAGATGAACCAGTTTCTATGCAAAAAAGGATAGGCAGTTTTCTCTGTGTAATCTTTTTTAGTTGTAATGACCTGTGCTGGATGCCCACGTTGTCACATTGACTTTGTCTTTATGATACAGATAGCACTACATATTTTCACGTGTCAAAGAAAATTCACGTCAAAATTTTTGTCCAAAAAAATGTACAAACAAGGGAAAAGGACAGAGGAGGAGTACTTGAGTGACCGACTTTAAAGTAAAAAAAATGGAACGGTAAATGATTCAAGGAAGGTGAGTAGGACTTAATCGTTGACCACCAAAATATTTTGTGTGAGGACCATAGCAAAACATAATCCCGGAAGGGAAGGGAATATTAGTCGTGTATTAAATACTCTACATGGTACTCTCAAGGAGGTACCTGGATGGCTTCAATATTATTTTGTATTGTAGGATCTCTAGTCAAAGGGGGGCAAAAGTATACAAAATTTTTGTGTAGAACCTTTTCAGCAATTGTTTTTTTCAAATCTAAATATTTTCATATACATACCTCGTCACAAAATGTGGACTTTTCTCGTAAAAAAATGTTTTTTTATGTAAAGACACCAACTTTCTCTGAATTTGTTTTTCTAGTCTGAATGTCTACAAACTTATTTAAATATTAAATAACAACTCATTGATGTTGTCTTTCTGTTGTTCATACACGTGTATCAAGTAGAATGTCAATTTTCAAGTCTTTAGAAACATTTGGACTACCAGAAAATAAAAATAAACTTAATTTAGTTATAAATAGTTAGATTTTAAAAAATCAAGAATGGATTTGACATTCTTCTTGGTATACAAAATACAGATGAAGAAGAATGTAAGTTTAATAGCGACAAAAATTTTTAAACACAACCTTGAGACTTGTAACCCAGTTTATGTAATAATATATTATTAAAAAAGCTTAATTTAGACTATGCGCTCATAATGGTGATTGAAGTTAGTCTCTTCACTCCACAAAAAAACAATTGTAATCAATACACTTGAATACAAGTACAGAGGATAAAAAGCCAAAAAGATTTGGTCAAGAAACAGAGGGAAGAATATTTTCTCGTTAATTTTCAATACTGATAAAATTAATTAAAGTTGTATTTCTGGTCACAGTAGTATTTACCTCAAATTGTAAGAAATGATGCAATGGATACACTTTATGTATTTAAAGTCTCCTTTTTTACAGTACAGTTACATGAGGACTACAATTGTAAGTAAAATTGACAGGTCCCTTCATGTCATGAGAGACGGGTGAGGGTACTTTGGAGTCCAAAATGTAGTCCTTATGCATATTCTCTTGCAGAGCTCACATTACTAAATGCTTGAAATTGTGGGGAGATTGGAGTCAATTCTTTTTACACTTGACTCATACACTCACAGTTACTACAAAAGTCTTGAAGAAACAAGTAAGGTGCTGAGACTCTCTCTCTCTCACCTTTGACAATATACAAAAATAATATTAGAGTTAAATAGTTTGGTGTGTTCTACCTCCGACTGGTCCAGGAAATAACCCAATAACGTTTTCCCATCAAAGTTCCTCGTGTTCCCTAAACAGGGACGACATAGTTGTTTCATAAAATATTATTATATTTTTATTGGTGTCAAGATCAAAACTCCGTTAGACATGGTTATATTCGGATCCACAATGTTTGTCACTGATAGATTGGAGAGACGCGGAAATATTCATATTCACAAGTACAATACAATACAACCCCTCTCATTATTTCTTTTTTGGTTAAAAACTCATAAGTCTACATGGTCAATCATTATAATTTTCTTCATTAAAAAAAAGTTCAAAATCAAACTTGTCAATTAATTTAATTTTAATTTTGAATTTTTCTTTCTTGCAGATACGTTAATAATAATCTTGGAGAAGATCCAGAATCTTCCAGAGAAATCATGTCACCACCACTTGCAAATATGGCAAATACAGATAAGGTGGTCAAACCATCTAATACTGTGGTGGCAGCCAATGCTCCACCACGTCGAACAGCCGTCTTACTTAAGGGAGCATGGAAACAGTACGGATCTGGAAAACGTACTACTCCTGTCCTTCAAAATCTTACTATGACCGTCCCCGAAAATACCATGTAAGGCCATTCACTAAAAAAATGCGGGCTCATTTATTACAAAAAGTGTCATAAAAAGTTTTTAACAGTAAATTCATTTTTTAAAATAAATTCTATATTTACAGATATAGCTTACTTGGAGCTAGTGGTTGCGGTAAAACAACTTTACTCGCATGTACCGTCGGCATGAGACGGCTGGACCGGGGTGAAATCAGAATCTTTGGTGCTCGACCTGGAACACATGAGAGTGGGGTACCAGGGAAGCGAGTAGGCTACATGCCTCAAGTAAGAAAAAAAAGCAGTCATTCAACCTTATTATTCTTTATTGTCCTTTTTTTACAAATCCATTATTCCCTTTTTTAAAGAAAAAAAGGAACCTAAAGAAGTGAAAGGAAAAAAATATATTATAATCTTTCAATCATCCTTTTTTTTACTCTCTGGACAGTAACGTTCATTGCACTTGATTTGTCATAAAAAAAGTCTATAAATATGTAGACAACCGTACTTTCTATTTTTTTAAAAACATTTTTTTTAAAACTGTTTGGTTGACTAATGAAAGACAAAAAATGGGGACTAAAAATAAACCACAGTTTTTTAATGTCACAAGCCTTCCATTGTAAATCTATTATTATTTATAGTTTCCTAAATATACATGTATAAGTACATGTTGAAAGTAAAATTCTTACGGGGATTTATTTATTATGACTAAACTCAATTTTTATGATGTTGGTTTTTGTAGGAAATCGCTCTTTATGGTGAGTTTACTATACAAGAGGCTATGCAATATTTTGGGAGGATATATGGGATGACAATCTCTCAAATTGAAGGTAAGATTGACATGATTTTTATTTTTACACATGCTTTTTTTGCAAAATGTATCAAAATTGATATTGATACTATGAAGTGATTTAATAGGATAATAACATTTTATTTTTATTTGTTTTATTCTAAAAGAAAAAATGATTTTCCTCATCAAATTCCTCGACTTGCCCTCCTACCATCGACAAATTCAGACGCTGAGGTGAGAGTTAATTTTATTTATAAGATCACGCTTAATACACAAGAGACTCAACAATTGGATAGAAAAGTGACCGCAGAATATTTTCTAATACAACCTTGAGATTGTATTGTCAATTGTCATTTTTGAATGGTCATCCGTGTACCCATTTCTGTACATGCTTGACTCTGTCACTCAACTCTTCCTTTTCTGTAGGGGGTACAATTTGAGACTAGTACAATTCGAGACTCTCTCAATATACACGTACATGTTTATTTTTATTGAGAAAAAGAGAGAGAGAGACATTGAAGTAGCTCCACTTGTCCCAAATTAAGGAACCAACGTGTTATAATAATAATTTTGTATGATTTTCTCTCTTTCTTAGTGGTGGGCAACAAAGACGGGTTTCTTTTGCAGTTGCCCTTTTACATGATCCAGAAATTTTGATCCTTGATGAACCCACCGTTGGGGTTGATCCCCTGTTGAGACAAAGGTACTACATGAATGATACAATAAGTCCATGTTGCTCCTCATCAATTTGAAATTATTATAAATAATTTTAATTATCAATTCTTTTCTATTTAGTATATGGAACTATCTTTGCAATTTGGTTTCCAACTGTCGTACAACTGTCATCATTACAACACATTACATTGAAGAAGCAAAACAAGCAAATACTGTGAGTACATTTATACAAATAACAATTAATTTTTTGTGAGTTAAATAAAACAAGAAATAATGTTGATTCTTGTGTTGTGAATTTGTAGATTGGTCTCATGAGAAGTGGTCGACTTCTAGCAGAAGATTCACCAGCGAATCTCCTCAAATTACATCATTGTGTCACCTTAGAGGATGTATTTTTGAAACTTTGCATGAAGGATAAAATTACGAATAATGCTGGACATGAACTAGCCCTCCCTAATAATAATGCCAATACAAATTTGTCCATTCAATCATTCACCACAACCCCTGAGAATAATCCCAATTTAAGTATAGTGGCTGTGTACAATGAAAAAAATAAACATCATGCTGATGGAGTCGTCATGCCAGATGAAAATAATGGCATCATTGGCCTTGCTTTCCATCAATCCAAAGAACAACTTGTTGGTGATGAAAAGGTAGACAGAATTTTTAATTTGATCTTTAATAGTAATGCCAATCCATTAATTAAATATTAATTAATTAAATGTTTTAATTGCTATGCAGATAAAAGATCTGGCAGTAAGACCGGATCAAGTTTATAATCGGATGAATCAAGTTGCAGAGGATTGTGTGGACTGTTGTTCTCGATCTAGTTGTTCTTTTGACCCTGTGGCATCCCTCAATCGTCTCCGGGCTTTGATTATAAAGAATTTCATTTGTATGTGGCGAAATATAGGGTACGCAAATATTTTTTTAACTTTCAACCCAAAATTTATGTGAAAGAAATATTTTCAAGATTAATAATTAATGTGTTTATATTTTTTTACAATATTTATTAGATTTATGTTATTCATCTTTGTCCTTCCGGCTATACAAGTCATCCTATTCTGTCTGGCTATAGGACGAGAGCCATTAGATATGAAACTCGGAGTAATTAATCATGAAATTGAAGAATTTGGTATTTGTACGGGTCCTGTGGGCTGTACGTCGGTGAATTTGAGTTGTCGTTACCTGGATGAGATACCGAAAGACTCTGTGAATCTTGTGCCATTTAAAGACGAGGAAGATGCCATCAAGGAAATTGAAAAGGGACTACTTTGGGGTTACATTTCATTTCCATACAACTTCTCAATTGCTCTAATGGATCGAGAATTAAATGGAAACGCTGCTGACAACATTAGCATCTATGAGTCTCGTATTAGAATTCAAATGGACATGTCAAGTAAGTTATACACTAATTAATTAAATTTAAAAAATATTATGCCAGCAATATAATTCTAAATTTGTATTATTTTTTTCTATAGATCAACAAATTGCATTCTCACTTCAAAGAATTCTTTTAGAGTCATTTCGACAATTTTCAAGAAAATTGTTGAATGATTGTGATTACGACCCTGTCCTTGGTGATCTTCCATTACATGTAATTTTTCGCAACATATGAACCAATTCATCCCTAGTCTCCTTATTTAAAACAGTAAACTAATGTGAATATTTCCCATTTGTTCAGTTCGATGAGCCCATTTACGGACATGATCATCCCTCATTCATGGAATTCATGGCGCCTGGGATTGTTTTAAGTATTATATTTTTCATGGCTGTAGCCTTGACTGGTTCAGCTTTTATAACAGAGAAAAAGGAAGGGATGCTGGATCGATCCCTCGTTGCAGGAGTGACGACTAGTGAAGTGAGTAAGTATTGTTTCGTGTTTTATTTAATATACTTATCATTTTTAATTAGTACATTACAATTACTTGGTGTAACAGTTAACAAAAGTTTCGCTAAAGCTAAATCCTAGTCGTAGTTAAGACTCACGTTCAAAATGTTATAAATAAAATCTAATCCATTGTTTTTGTTGTTGTTGTTTAGTTACGGCCCATATGATAACGCAATATGTGGTCATGGTGGGTCAAACCATTTTGGTTCTTGTCTTTATGATTGCCGTATTTGAAGTGCCAGTTAGAGGGCCCTTGGGATGGGCTATTGTCATTACGCTTTTACAGGGAACCTGTGGCATGTCATTTGGTAAGTCTTGGGATAAATAAGAATTAATTTAATTACTCCCCATAATCCAATTAGTCCTGTGTCACATTAATTAACTCTACATTCTCCCCCAGGTTTCCTCATTTCGGTAGTCTGCAGTGAAGAACGTAATGCCATTCAGTTAGCGTTGGGTAGCTTTTATCCCAACTTATTGCTCTCAGGTAAAATCCAAATCACTTTTTAATTAATGTTACTCTGTTATTATTTAATTAAAGAGTCTGGGGAGTATATTTAACCAACTTTTGGTTCTTTGTTGTAATAGGCGTTGTTTGGCCTATTGAAAGCATGCCAAAAATCCTACGTGACATTAGTTATGTTCTTCCTGAAACATTGGCATGTGAAAGCATGCGATCTATGTTAACACGAGGATGGGGAATCAGTCATCCAGCTGTGTGGTACGTATAAAATTTACTTTTATACAATTAAAATTTAATAATTAAATGACAATGAAATATCATTTAAAATTAATGTGAACAACTCTTTTTAATTAAATTAAAAATTAATTTTTTTTCTCTCTCTTTGTACTTACAGGCCCGGCTTTTTGTCGTCCATCATCTGGAGTATTGTCTTCTGGATACTTGCCGTCCTAGTGGCCCGTTTCAGCCGATCGAAATAATTCCAATTAACTGTGATTAACAGTACACAATTGTGTACTGTTAATCACAGTAAACATTTTGAGGAGTAACTTAATTTAACTTAATTTTACACAGTAATTTTTTTTAAAAAAGCGAATACCAAGAGATTACAAATATATTTAAGTAAAAAATACCACGTTACAGGAAATGCAAACAAATGCAATTAATTTTAAGGAGAATTAATGTTAATAACGAACTGTATACTTGTAAAAATATGCATTCCAAATGGAGGCTCAGAAGAAAAACTCAGTCGAATTTTATCACTTTTTATCCCTTGATAACTATAACATATTTTAGTGTAGAATAAACTTTAACTCTCATTTTAATTATTTCTATTCATTAGTACTTTTTAATTGTATAGTATTTATAGTTAGGTTCCTATAAAAGAATCCTTACGTCGTGTAGACCGATATAGACCAGAAAGAACTATATCTAATGTACTCTTACTTCTTCAAGTTTTAGTTTTATTTTAATTTCCCAATGACTTTTAAATCTTTTATCAATATAAGAAGAAGAAAAAAAAATGTACAGATACAATACAAAAAGCATAAAATTATATGACACAATATTTAATTTATTTTACACACACACTCCACACACACACAATGAATGTCATCTTATGTATTACATTCAAAACACAAAAAAAATGTATTCGATGAAAACTAACTACTACCATAATTATATTAATTCATACAAATTTATGGTTTTATTGTAGCTTTGTCGTAGTCGTTCAACTTGCCAAAATTTTTATTCTGATGATGTTCACAAAATGAAAATTGTGCCTATTTTAGTTTTACTGTAAATTTGTCTCATAAAACGGTCCCTAGCAATTAAAAAGAGACAATTTTGTGTTGGTTCTTTTTTGTAAAAGAAAATAGTGCATCCTATGAGATGATTTGTCTCAATTCTTTTGAACGAATTTGTGAGCAGTTGTACATATCCAGTTTCAAACACTGTTTGACATTGGATATCCTTAGTGTGATACCGCTGAGGGGTAAATATATAAAAGTATAAAAATTATATCAGTATGAAATTTACTTTGAGAAAAAGAGAAAAAAAAAATTTCATCGAGACATAAAATATACAGAAAAAAATACGTCCTTTTCATGATACAATCTTTGTATACATTTTTTTTAAAATAACTAAACTTTTAGATATAGATTTTTTGTACTCGTTGACTGATTAGTTGTAGAAAAATAAATTGCACACTTTTTAATTTAGCTTTTACCAGTGTTTATGTAAAATAGTAAAAATGTTTCGCCAAGCCTATACATAAATACATATAGCCATACGAAGAGACAGATGAAGGAGAGAGAGAAAACCTTTTGTAGTCTATTTGTAAATATTTCACATAATTGTTCTTCCATTACTTAATGTACCGTTCGATATGATACATCACTTATATAAATGTATCATTTTACTGTGTGAATGATAGAAAATACTAATAATGAATAATTGTGCTGATGAGCAAAAAAAAGAGAAGAAAACATATGACATACTGTGTATATAAAGCATACCATGACATGTCGTGATATCGCACCCGTTTTACAACAGCGCAAAAAATGTCAATTCTTTACAAAATATAAAACTATTCCTACAACTTTTTTTTTCTCTTTCAAGAGTTTTCGCGTATTTTGAAAAATCTTTAAAAAAATTGAGATAAAACGAAAAAAAGAAAAATAGTTGTCATATGCGAGGCTAGAGCAAAATTATTCACATTATATGTATTTTCGCCTATTGAATCGTGCCTGTAACGATTCATTGTTTCAAAGGCCCAGAACTACAAAAAAAATAATACAATATTTATGTTATGAATGAGTGTGAAGTGTGTGGTCATTTGAGATGATTGAATTATTGTAATTTTAATGAAAATATGTACACAAGCTATACGTACAACTCAATATCTTTTAATTATTGTAAAATATATTGCGTCCATCGACTTTCTTAAATGATGAAAAGTAAGTACGCATACTTGATAAAAACTCAATAAAATTCTAAAACTTGACAATTATAAAGTATGGAACACAAAAATTTATTTCCCTTTTTCTCATTTGTTCTTTTATTCAATACATTGACTCGAATAAAACTTTCACCACATTGTATGTAGTCATAAATTAATGTCATGTACTGAAATCATTCTGTTTTCATTGGTTCAACAAATAAATTACTATATACTAAACTAATCATATAGAAATACAGATACAATTTATATCATGAAAAAAATGCGGAGAATACTGCCTGAGTAAAGAAAACCTACACTTGTACCTGATTATTTGTTTTCATGACAAAATGAATATAACAAAAAGCATTAAAACGTTTTAATTAGTGTTTTATAAATTTGTATACCTGAAAGATATTTTATACTTTGGCTTGTTTTGAATGATCAAATTCAAATTGTAGTGTTAATTCTCCGTGGCGTGAATTTGGTAAAAATTCTGGAATCCATTCAATTTGCATTCCTAGAAATAAATCAAAGATAGACTCATAAGCAAAAAAATTTTAAATTCACCTTCCATCTTGATAATTCGTAACTTAATTGAATGATTACAGGAGTAATGCAATCTATCATCTTTTTTGAACTCAAATAGTATTTTTTTAATTTTTTTTATATTTTGCCACATGAAAGAAAAAATGTACTATATACCTGAATTAGAATACTCCTTCTGCATTAAATTACAGTCTGATTGACCACAGTTACCTAGAACATTGACAATTCACGTAGTTAAAAAATGTGACTCACAAAAATTGTTAGACAAGGAGAAACTACAAACTACAACTAAGATTTTCTAATACTACAGTCTATTGTATTTCTACCCTCCTCATCTCCTCATCAGGCGACATTCTGACAAACTAAATTATCAAATTCAAAATTTATTCAAACATTTCAAATAGAGTGTTACCAATTTTTAGTTGAGTTGAGTGCAGCACGGGTGCAATTGGCTGATTAGTTTTTATGGAAGGATTGACTTCTTTTGGGGGGACCACCCATTCCTCATAAGTAGAATTTCCAGTTTTTATAAAATACTGCGTTGTCTTTAATGGAACCTAAGTTAACAATAAATATTTTCAATAATGGTTTAAAAACAGTACTTAAAAAGGAGACATTGCATAGTACTGTTAAATAAAAATACCTAAACTAACGAAACAACTTACCAAGCTACAACTGAAGATATTTAAAAGTTGAACCAAACTAGTTATTTTCCATATATATTTTGTTAATGATCTCTTTGGTGAAGCATCATCACGATGAACAAGTAACGTTTGATTAGGTAATCTTCTCTTTTTTGAACCAGTATTTGAAATTCTCTCTTTTAAGCAGTCAAAAAATTCCTGAAATAAATTATGAACAAAAAACCTTACGTCAGCCTATGATGTATTTGTTAATTTGTGACCAGAATCAAAGTACATATAACAACTAGATAGGAAAATCTTACATCATAAACATAGAAAACCAGAGGTTCTGGAGTCCATATCGTTTTATTTTTAGTTTCGCTTAATCCTTCCTGTTGATAATTTAAGCCAGTCTCATGATCTAAAGTAATACAAAAACAATGTCATGAAGAACACCGAATTCTGAATGTACACCATGAAAGCCTAACAGTACTTTACAATACACTTGATTTTAATAAAAAAAAATAAATAAATGATGACTTACTACGATTGTTTGTTGGTAGCGCCTTGAAATGCAGTAGATTAATTCTTTCGTTAACACCTGCCAACCATTGTTCAAATCCTAGATTCGGTAAATTTTTCTCTACAGTTGGTGGGGATATTGAGGATGAGGATGACGACGGTGTATGAGCTATTGAAATTACTTCTGGATGCATGTCTTCGCTGACACCTTCCAACCATTGTTCAAATCCAAGATTAGGTAAATTTCTTTCGATAGTTTCGATGACAGTTGGAGGGGATGTAGAAGATGATGTTTCATACACAATTGATGGTGCATGAGATATTGAAACTGTTCCTATGATTATAGAAGGTAAATGATTTTGTTGCTTGGCTGCGGCTGCTTTTTTCTTCGTTCCAATGTCTCTGAAGACAACATCACAGTTTTTATTTTTACCTGCAAAATATCACAACATAAAAATCGTTTTATAGTGTCGTTACTTAAAAAAGAAAAAGAATCAAAATCTCATATAGGTCAAATATATAATGCAAATTAATTGAATATACATGAATTTCCTCGGGTTCCATTAATAGTGGCACATTTTGGACATTTCCTGATTCCTGCAAACAAACAAAAAAAAATTTAATTTGTTTACAATCCTCATTTTAGTATTTGGGATTTTTTCTAACGACAGCGTACCTCGAAGTGTGGGCCGACCCAAGTCAGCAATAATCTCTTTCCACTTGTCCGTCGACGTCAAAGGCATTTCAACAGGTCAATTAGAATTCACAAAATATTAAATACATTTTGATTTTTTCTCCAAAAATTCTTTTTACTTTTTTTAAAAAAAATCCGATTGCGCCATTTCCAGAGCTACATTTAGTCTTTCTCTTTACATAGTTTTAGTCAGTTAAAAGAGAAGTAGAAAAGTTCTCTATTCTTTGAGTAAATGTGAAGGAAGGAGTATTTTTTCTTCTAAAGATATTTATTAGTTGTAGTAAGGAAATATTAATTAATTGAAAATTCGACTTGTCATTCCTGGTGGTGGTTATCTAGTCGGGATTGGTATAATAATAAGGGGAGAATTACAATGTTCGTTCAGAATAAATTGACTCTTCGTTAAAATACTTCCTCATGGAACTCTACTGCTCCGGTACTCATTACATTATTGTAGACGGAAATGACAGTTTATGGGTCAATAGGAAAAATGGCTCATTCGACGCTAGAACTGAAGGTAAGAGAAATAGAATAATTCTTAATAAGTTTATTAAAGGTTTATTAAAGGTATTAAAAAGGTGTTTTTAATTTGACAGTTCTTTTCATAATTGTGTACAAATAATTTTATAAACATAGATTTTGATAACTTTCTGTCGACTTCCGGAGCAAATTGTCTCGGTATAGTCTATGGATTCTTGGGAAAGCTACATTTGAATGATGGTAAGTAAATAGTAGTGGTATTTTTAATGAAAATTTTTGACATGGAAAGTCTATGTGTAAACTCATCCGCCTTCTTTATTATGTAAATAATAGGTGGTGAGCCTCGTCTGGTGTTCGTGCAAAAGCGTTCAAAAGTTGGAAATATTAAAGGATGTGCTCTGTATCGAATTTGCTCAATTGTTACGGTTCCATTGGAGTCGGAAGCAGAATTATTACTAGAGCCTTGCACAAAGTGTCACAAAAATGCGTCGTTGACAGGATCGCCAAAGAAAAGTCCAGGGTTTACATCCATAGAACCAGTTACGGTGGTAGCTAATAATAATGCCAACTCTACAACATTACAGAAAGTTAAAACATCTCCAGCAGTTTCACATGGTGCTGGTGTTTCAAAAATTTTGTCATTTCCTTCTATTCCAAAGAAATCTGACAGGTACATACTTACACAGGGAGGAGATTTTTTTTCTCCATAACATACATTTTAACTTTTTTTTTGGTCCATGATCGTAACTGTAATTTATTTATAAAAGGACGGACAAGATTTTACGAAGAATACTTGACGAGTTTCATAAAATGTTTACTGAGGCAGAGTCCTTCTACTTTTCCACAACTTATGACATTACAAACACAGTTCAGCGGCAATTTATTGCAGCAGAAAAATTACCAAAGGGAGCCACTAAAGTACCACTGTGGAAACAAGCTGACTCTCGTTTCTTTTGGAACAACCATTTGATGCGAGACCTGATCTCTAACGCTAAGGTAATTGAAAAATTTAATGACTGCTTTTTTACTTTCAAGTAATAACTCCGTGTACACACATTGTATATGTAGGACAATATTAGATACATACATTGCTTAGTCTTTGTGTGAATAGCCCTTATCAATTATTGTAGTGGTATGTACACGAAGGCAATATTAGTTTATCACTGCATTTTTTGCTGTCACTTTCTCCGTGACCACTAACACATTTCATGTTTCTTTTTTCTTTCTACAGGAGACTACTACGCCATTAGATCGATGGATTGTGCCTATAATACAAGGTTTCATTCAACATGAATCTTGTGATGCCAGTCAATTTGAAATGCTAGGCCCTGAGGTAAATGTATTCTAGAGTACATTTTAAAATAAACATCAGTTCCACTCAAATTGAAACAAACTGAATTTTTAAAGCACATTTATTTTTTATCAAATTAGATGTCTGGACATATTGAGATGTGTGTTATTTCAAGACGTAGTGGTGAGTTACTAATCTCATTTGGTTGAAAGAAACTGTCCACTCAAAATAGCTACTTACAAACAATGAAAATTTATTTTGGATTTTTTTAAAAATATTTTTATTGTGGTATAGTTTATAGGGCTGGAACAAGATATAAACGGGGTATCGATGAAAATGGAAAAGTAGCCAATTATGTTGAGAGCGAGCAGATATTATTATTCAAGGGCCATTTATTGTCCTTTGTTCAAGTTCGAGGGTCAATTCCTTTGTTTTGGAGTCAGCCTGGTGTTCAGTACAGACCTCGTAAGATCATCAATTTGTAATGCCTTCTTTGAGACTGGCTTAAATTCTAACTTAAATTAACGAGACTTTAAGAATGTATTCGATTGTGTATAAAATTAGTTAAATCTTATAATTAGGGATTCTACTTGACCGCACGGAAGAAGAAAATGCTATTGCCTTCACAAAACATTTAAAGGAAGAAGAGTCAATTTATGGCCCCATCACCATGATCAATTTGGTTGACAAAGGTGGAAAGGAAAAAGTACTTGGAGACGCCTTCTTGAATAACGTCATCAAATACAACTCGGAGAACATTAACTTTTTTGCATATGATTTCCATGAGTGTTGGTAATTAACTTTTATTTTTAGCACGATTTTTTCAAGTTACTCATTTTTTTAAATAATTTTGTTTTCATAGTATAAATGTTTATGATTTATTTATGTAGCCGAGGAATGCGCTTTGAAAATGTAGCAACTTTGGTAGACCGACTATCAGATATATTAAAGAAAAATATGAACTATTGCTGGGTGGACTCGTACGGACTGGTCATGAAACAAGTGAGTGCACAACAAAAAAAACCAAATAATTAGTCTGAAAGCAAATAATAAAACAAAAAATCAATAAAATATTTTTATTCATTTTTTCAGGAGGGAGTTTGTCGAGGTATGTGAAAAGTGTAAAATATATGCCATGAAATTGTTGCATGCGTAAAATATTTTATTGGTTTGATCTTCTTTTGAATAACACCAAATCTCATGAATTAATGTTTGAAATAATTTTTTATTTCTTTAGTGAACTGTGTTGATTGCTTGGACAGAACAAATGTCGTTCAGGTGAGTTTTATTTTTTTTACTTATCTCCTACAAGAATATTTACTTTTAACAAGGTCACAGAATCTGATATAATAAATCTTTGTCTATTTGAACATTCTTTAGACCCACTTATCCAAGTTTACCTTAATTGTACAACTTAGTAAATTGGGTTTGCTTGTTCCCGATTCCGGCTTACCAAATAACATTAAATCGAAGCTACAAATTTTATGGGCAAATAATGGAGACACAATTTCTAAACAGTTGAGATTATAAAGGAATTAATTATTATGTAGATGAAATAAAATACACAAACCCTATCTTCTTTCTATTTCTTAGTGTCTCAGTAATCCTATTATTTTGTGATTTTTAGGTATGCTGGGACAAATGCCCTTAAGGTGTGTGTAATTCAATGTTTAATGAATGTATTCATAAACTAATACTTTGACCTATTTAGCAAAAATTATAATTAATGAATAGGATATATTTTTTTAATTTTTCTTTTATTAATGAAAAGGGGGACTTTACGAGGACAGGGGAGCGAAGATTAGCTGGAGTAATGAAGGATGGCATGAATTCAGCTAATCGTTATTATTTAAACCGTTTCAAGGATACTAGCAGACAAGCTGCAAGTAAGTTGCATAAAATATCTGAACGATTCTACTTTCTTGTCTTGCAATTAACAATTAATATATTATTTTAATTTTATTCTAATTCTAGTTGATGTCATTTTGGGTAAGAATTTCTTTTTTTTAAAAAAATACTTTCCCCAGTAAAACTCATTTTAATATTAATGTAAGACAGCTATAATTTACATAATGTGTACATGATTAGGTGTGAAAACAACTATTACTGAAGAAGATGTAGATGGAGAGAAAGCTGTACCTGATGATAAAGAAAACACTGTTGAACAAATAAAACAAGTCATAGACGATGTCAAGCGATGCATCATTCCCCCATGTGATGTTGTGTTGGGCTCATGGGGACTGGTAAATTCCAGGTACGTTATTGCCACAAGTACTGGGTTAGTTTTTTAGTTTTATGTCTCGCTTGAGCAAAACTTTGAAATATTTCAACATTTTTTCCAAATTTACATGGGCATGAACGAGG